>ONZH01002619.1:0-32454 GCA_900303285.1 Rhinella marina | reverse complement strand
CATTATGACATGGCGCATTATCCTGCTGAAAGTAGCCATCAGATGTTGGGTACATTGTGGTCATAAAGGGATGGACATGGTCAGCAACAATACTCAGGTAGGCTGTGGCGTTGCAACGATGCTCAATTGATACCAAGGGGCCCAAAGAGTGCCAAGAAAATATTCCCCACACCATGACACCACCACCACCAGCTTGAACCGTTGATACAAGGCAGGATGGATCCATGCTTTCATGTTGTTGACGCCAAATTCTGAGACTCATCAGACCAGGCAACGTTTTTCCAATCTTCTACTGTCCAATTTCGATGAGCTTGTGCAAATTGTAGCCTCAGTTTCCTGTTCTTAGCTGAAAGGAGTGGCACCCGGTGTGGTCTTCTGCTGCTGTAGCCCATCTGCCTCAAAGTTCGACGTACTGTGCTTTCAGAGATGCTCTTCTGCCTACCTTGGTTGTAACGGGTGGCAATTTGAGTCACTGTTGCCTTTCTATCAGCTCGAACCAGTCTGCCCATTCTCCTCTGACCTCTGGCATCAACAAGGCATTTCCGCCCACAGAACTGCCGCTCACTGGATGTTTTTTCTTTTTCGGACCATTCTCTGTAAACCCTAGAGATGGTTGTGCGTGAAAATCCCAGTAGATCAGCAGTTTCTGAAATACTCAGACCAGCCCTTCTGGCACCAACAACCATGCCACGTTCAAAGGCACTCAAATCACCTTTCTTCCCCATACTGATGCTCGGTTTGAACTGCAGGAGATTGTCTTGACCATGTCTACATGCACTGAGTTGCCGCCATGTGATTGGCTGATTAGAAATTAAGTGTTGACGAGCAGTTGGACAGGTGTACCTAATAAAGTGGCCGGTGAGTGTATATAACTGAGAGAAAAAACATAGTATTTAGACTCCGGCTACTGTACCGCACACGACAGAATTGTTCACTGCACTGTAGTATAAATAACAGAGAAAAAACGTAATCTTAAGACTGTGGCTACTGTACCGCACACCACTCAATTTTTCACTGCACGGTAGGATGTATAACAGAGAAAGAACGTAGTCTTTAGACTGTGGCTACTGAACCGCACACGACAGAATTTTTCACTGCACTGTAGTATATATAACTGAGAGAAAAAAGAAAAAACTTATTTTCTAGACTGCGGCTACTGTACCGTAAACAACAGAATTGTCGTTTTGCACTGTAGTATATATAACAGACAGAAAACGTAGTATTTAGACTGCGGCTATTGTACCGCACACCACTCAATTTTTCACTGGACTGTAGTATATATAACTGAGAGAAAAAAAGTATTTTCTAGACTGCGGCTACTATACCGCACACGACAGAAATTTTCACTGCACTGTAGTACATATAACTGAAAGAGAAAACGTATTTTCTAGACTCCGGTTACTGTACCGCACACGAATAAATTATTCACTGCACTGTAGTATATTTAACTGAGAGAAAAAACGTAGTCTTTAGACTGTGGCTATTGTATTGCACACCACTCAATTTTTCACTGGACTGTAGTATATATAACTGAGAGAAAAAAAAGTATTTTCTAGACTGCGGCGACTGTACTGCGCTTGACAGAATTTTTCACTGCACTGTAGGATATATAACTGAGAGAAAGAACGTAGTCTTTAGACTCCGGCTACTGTACCGCACACAAATGAATTGTTCACTGCACTGTAGTATATATGACAGAGAAAAAATGTAGTATTTAGACTCTGGCTACTGTACCACACACCACTCAATTTTTCACTGGACTGTAGTATATATAACAGAGAAAAAACATATTTTCTAGACTTTGGCTACTGTACCGCACACGACAGAATTTTTCACTGCACTGTAGTATATATAACAGAGAAAAAAAACGTAGAATTTACACTGCGGCTATTGTACCGCACACCACTCAATTTTTACTGCACTGTAGTATAAATAACAGAGAAAAAAAACGTATTTTCTAGACTGCGGCTATTGTACCGCACACGACAAAATTTTTCACTGCACTGTAGTATATATAATTGAGAGAAAGAACGTAGTCTTTAGACTGTGGCTACTGTTCCGCACACGACTGAATTTTTCACTGCACTGTAGTATATATAACAGAGAAAAAAAAAACGTAGTCCTTAGATTGCACTACAGATCCCAGAAAGTCAAGGTACAGCGGTAGCAAAAATGAGTACTGAGAGTACTTTGGGCAATTTCTTTGGGGTCTGTGTGGACCACGTGCTGTCCCCTTTCTGCTACCAGTAGTTGTGCACAGTGTGCAGCCAAGATGGTGGTAGCTGCACTACAAGTCCCAGCCAGCAGCCAGGAGGAGACCAAAAAAAAGATGCTTGTAGCCCTTAAAAGGGCTGTTGGGTTCTTTGAGGATGATTCCGGCCTAACCAAAATCTAAATTGAGGCCCTAACACTCTCCCTGACAGACAGCAGCTCTGTCCCTAATCTCATCCAGGCGGTGTCTGAGGTGAGCAGCGCAGGACCAGATTCTTATATTCCCAGGTCATCTGATCTGGCCAGCCAATCCCTGCTATTGACTTGTAGGGGTTCCACGTGATGCTAGGGGGTACCAAAGAATGTTCAGCATGTTGATTGGCTGAGAAAAAGGCGCCTAACATGCAGGAAGAGGAAGATGCCATTTCCTCGAGTATTGCGAGATGCTCGTCCGAGTATCGAGCATGTACGAATACCCTAATGCTCGAACGAGCACCAAGCTTGGACTAGCATGTTCGCTCATCTCTAGTTACCACCATCCTCATAATGTAACTGGGCCACAGTGTTTATTCCTCATGCGATTACCACTCTCACCACTATGTGGCTAACAACTATGTTTACTTCTCATGCGGTGTCTATCTTTACCACTCTAATTGGGCCATTGTGTTGACGCCTCAAGCGGTTGCCACCATCACCATAATGTAACTGGGTGACAGTGTTGATTCCTCATGCATTTGCCACCTTATCACTCTGTGACTAGGCCACTATGTTGACTCCTCATGTGGTTGCCATCTCACCACTCTGTGACTGGACCACTATGACTCTTCATGTGGTTTCCACCCTCCCTATAATGTAACTAGGTCACTATGTTGACTCCTCATGCTGTTGCCACCCTCCCCATAATGTAATGGGGCCACCGTGTTGACTCCTCATGAGGGTGCCACCTCACCACTTTGTGACTGGGCCAATATGACTCTTCATGTGGTTGCCATCCTCCCTATAATGTAACTAGGTCACTATGTTGACTCCTCATGCTGTTGCCACCCTCATCACTCTGTGACTGGGCCATTGTGTTGACTCCTCATGTGGTTTCCACCCTCCCCATAATGTAATGGGGCCACCGCATTGACTCCTCATGAGGTTGCAACCTCTCCACTCTGTGACTGGCCCAGTATGTTGAATCCATTATGCGGTTGCCACTCTAACCACTCTGTGATTGACCACTATGTTGAATCCTCATGCGGTTGCCACCTCATCACTCTGTGACTAGGCCACTATGACTCTTCATGTGGTTGCCACCCTCCCTATAATGTAACTAGGTCACTATGTTGACTCCTCATGCTGTTGCCACCCTCATCACTCTGTGACTGGGCCAATGTGTTGACTCCTCATGCGGTTGCCACCCTCCCCATAATGTAATGGGGCCACCGTGTTGACTCCTCATGAGGTTGCCACCTCACCACTCTGTGACTGGGCCACTATGACTCTTCATGTGGTTGCCACCCTCCCTATAATGTAACTAGGTCACTACTTTGACTCCTCATGCAATTGCCATCTCACCACTCTGTGACTGGTCCACTGTGTTGACTTCTAATACATTTGACACCCTCACCACTCTGTGACTAACCACTATGTAGACTACTCATGCAGTTTTTATTCTCACCACTCTGTGACTGGGTCACAGTGTTGATTCCTCATGCATTTGCCACCTTACCACTTTGTGACTGGGCAACTATGTTGACTCCTCATGTGGTGTCCATCCTCACCACTCTGTGACTGGGCCAGTATGTTGACTCCTCATACATTTGCCACCTCACCACTCTGTGATTGACCACTTTGTTGAATCCTCATGCGGTTGCCACTCTAACCACTCTGTGATTGACCACTATGTTGACTCCTCATGTGTTTTCCACCCTCACCAGTCTGTGATCTGGATGTGGTTATGCCACTTCATATGCTGCAATATGTTTGTGTTTGAATGTGCACTGTTTATTTTAATCCTGCAGATCTTGCACACAGCTTTAGTTTTATCTGCCGGCAATGTGGACAAAAACTGCTTCAAGGGAAATACTCACATAAAGCTAGTGGCAGCACAGCCTTGCATAAGTATGGCACATTTTAATACTGTATCAATAGTAACAGTGGCATCATCAGTTCCCAAGCTGACTACAATAGATGCAAATCTGGCCCTGGGAGTTTATATGCCCTACATTGCCTCTGCACTTTATTGACGCCATGGTCACCACCTGCTCCCTCTGATGTCACCTCCTCCTCAGCACCCTGATCCGGCTCCCAGGAGGTCCTATCCAACATGCATCATCCTTATATTCCTTACCAGTCCCACAACTTTTACCAGACTGTGATATGTCATTGTGAGCTCCTTGGCTCCTTTCCTCCTCTGCATTTGCCTCAAGTGTCATTGTCCTCTCAACTACTGTACCACTGCCTCTAGGGCTATCACCATGACTATAGGTACCATTACTACTACTACTACTACTACCACCACCACCACCACCACCAACACAGCTATGCATTTGGTCCCTAGCCTCTGCCTGAACCTCTCACTCATTGCAGTCCAAACTCTGACTGTTCTCATAGAAGTCATAAACAGGAAGATTATCTTGAGTATTTTGTATAGCTCTGAGCTGAATGCTTGTTCATCAGGCAATACAAATCTGTAAACAATTTTAAAAAGCATAATTTTCAGGCGGCAGATCATGGTGTCTAATCATGATCTGTTGCTGGTTAATATGATTCACTATAGAGAGTGATGGCATTAGTGATCGCTTCTCCCCATTCTGGAGAGGATATCATTGCATGTCATTTCAGCTGTCTCCTCTGCTGACAAGCAGGCAATTGCCAGGAAGGAGCACTTCCCTCCTAACAATCGGCTACCTGATCTGGCTGCCTAATATAGCCTCTAAAGAAAGCACTAAAACAGAAAGACAACATACAAGACTGTTATCTGTATTTTTGTCTTGTTCCTAGACTTGCCCTTCTAAGTATGCCTCAAATGATTTAGCTCTTTAAGGGCGTGTTCTAATGTTCACCCTTTTTTTACTACATATGTTGTTTCTATTTTTCAAATTAATTAAAACTCACAGTCTTTAATGCATCAGTGTTTTAAGGGGAATATTTGTCTTTATCATCAGCCTTCTGTCTAAAACATCAGTTGCAAAGCACAGTTGGAAACCTGCTGTGTGGTTTATACTATGAAGTAGAAACTATTTATGTAAGTGTATGAAAATCATAATAGGTTTGTTATTTTGAATTCATTTTAGACTAAATGCAATTTAAAAATACATCTATTTTAAGTTTCTGAAGTAAATGCCTTGGAAAAAGTGACTTCAAAATTTATCAAGCAATTTCTTAAGCAAAGACTACTATTTATTAGTAGTAAAATGTTTTAAAGGGGTTAATCCTAGACTTAACAACCCCCAACAATGTCCATAACCACAATGCTGACCATACTTACCTGGTCCCCACTGTTGGTTTCTTCCCCTATTGCTCCACGGCCATCTCAGCTTATGTCCAATAGCCAGCTCCAGGGTTGACCTGTTAGACTTTCATCACAAGCAAGTTACCACTGTGGCCAGCTATTGGCTGCAGTGGTCTAGTGATTAATGTTGTTATCTGCACAAAGAGGAGATGTGAAGATGGCTGTAGAGCAATCAGTAAGGAAATCAATGTTCAGAACCTCGGGTCCATGCATTGTGGGAGAGGGGGCAGAGCTAACCGCGGACTGTGATGGCAGCTTGATCTCGCTGCTCCTCACACACGCCGCTACTTATCTTAGCCTAACGGAACATCCAGCTTGCAGAGATGGCTAAAAGCACTAAGGAGAGATCGGATACCCGACTGAGCACATCTAAACCCGGTAGGGGGCAGTCGGACATGGACAAGTACCTTAAAAGACGAGGGGCCTCCCCGGGCGGCGGTGGCAAGATGGCGCCGAAGCGCCAAACAGAACAGGAAGACACAGACGGAGAGAGTTCATGTGCTATGTCGGAGGGCGCTGGGGAAGCAGAAGACTTACCTCTTTCTCGAGCCTTCTTCAAGAAAATTCTATACAAAGCCCTCTCACCATTGCAGAGAGATGTGGTGGATATAAAGACCGACCTTAAGCAGTTGGGGCACAGAGTGATTTCGCTTGAAGAGTCTCACTCGGCTGTGATCCAACATGGCGCTGCAGTCCAGACGCTACTCACCTCATATCAAGATCACATGAATAATGCCCTCATGCAGATAGAAGACCAGGAGAACCGGAGCAGACGCAAAAACATACGCCTGAGAGGTATACCAGAGGATGTCACTAACGAGGCTTTACCCCAAGCGATAGCCACCATTTTTTCCATGCTGGTAGGCCCAGACAAAGCCAAAGGCATAATCATTGAGAGGGCTTACAGAGCTTTGCGCCCTAAACCCCTGGCGGGTAACCCTCCAAGAGATGTGATATGTGGTCTCCTAAACTTCTTGGACACTGCAGCGCTACTCAAGGCTTCCAGAGACTCGAAGGAGTTAACTTATGGAGACTCTAAACTGCAGGTTTTCCAAGATATTGCGCCTAGCACGCTCGCTAAACGCAGAATACTGAAGCCTCTAACTGACGCCCTGAGAGAGAAGAAATTGCCTGTCCGCTGGCTCTTTCCCTTTGGGCTGGCTACGGCGAAGGAGGGTAAGCAGATCGTCATCAGAACCCCAAAAGACCTGGAGGAAGCTTGTGAGAAGCTGGGCCTCGCGCCAATGGATATCCCATCATGGATGCCGGTTCCCAAAGCTCCTCCGTTCCCAGATCTCCCCGAGATTCAACCGTGGCAAGTGGTCAGGAACGCCAAATCGCCCAGGCCGAAGAAGCAGAACAGGCCAACAGATGACACCTGAGCAGTTGGACACTCATCCTGGAGGTGTCCAGTAGTCTTACTTGAACTCTATGGACCACTTTTGTCACCTGCATAGAAGACCCAGCAGACTGCACGGAGAAGGGGACAGTATGACAACATGCCGCGACAGGGCATACATCGCGTGGTAATGGAGTTGGGGTTTCGCTTGGGGTCTCACTTTTATCTATATAGTAGATATATCTATGTATTCTTTAATTCACAGTTTGTGTTATATGGTTTAGTATGGTTGCAGACCCCATTGAGCCCATTATCTGTCCCCCAGGTCTTTTCGACCTCCCTGATCTCTATACTGCCACTGAGTGAGAATATCTAACTCTCTCTCAGCATCTCTTTAGTCCATTGACAAAGGGTCCTTCTCCATCTCTTGATTTATATTTGAATAAGGTTCTTACTTGTTCCGTTTCACAGTATATCAGACCCTATAGGGTTTCAATTTCTTTATAGATGAGTAGCTTGCGCAGTAGTTAATAATGGTTTTTCTCCCCCACCCAGACTTTGGTCTACATTTTCCTGACCATGTCCCTATAACTCATTTTATTTAATCTCTAAGGATAGATAGGGCGCTAGCTCAGGAAACAAGTCTTGTTTTCCATATTATCTGGCCATATGCTCTGATGTATTTACATTGTATGTTTTTTGTTCTATTTTTGACAGTGTTATTTTCCCGTATTGGTGGTGAATCAACATATGCATTCAGTATATCCTCCAAGGGGCGCGATTATGGCTGAGTTGAAAGTCTTGTCACAGAATGTGAACGGGATAAATGTTCCACAAAAGAGACGACAAATCATAAGTATGCTTCAAAAACACAAAGCAGACATTGTACTCTTACAGGAGACGCATTTCCGCCATAACCGTGTCCCCAAATTGCCAACTACCTCTTACTCACAGTGGTTCCATTCTACACATTTGAGCGCTTCTAGGGGGGTATCTGTTGCCATTAGAAACACATTACCATTTAAACTTGTTAAATCCTATATAGATGCAGATGGGAGGTCTTTGATTCTCCAAGGTACACTGTATGGTACGAAATTGACCATAGCGAATTTCTATGCCCCGAATAAGAAACAGGTCCCATGGATCATTTCTGCTTTACGCACACTCAAACTGTATTCGGAAGGGGTAACCATTCTAGGGGGGGATTTGAATGTAGCATTAGAACCTACTATAGACATTTCTCCAACCTCTTCTACCCACCCCACCAAGAAACTTACCAAACTGAAGATTGCCCTCTCGGATGCACACTTAATAGACACTTGGAGGGTGACCCACCCCACAGAGAGAGATTATTCATACTTCTCACAAGCACATAACTCCTATCACCGTCTCAATTATATATTCTTAAGTGACTCACATGTCCAGGCACTGAGAAAAGTAGAATTAGGTGAGATTATCATATCAGATCATGCCCCAGTAAGCATGACTCTTTCCCTCAAATGTCTGCCTCACAGAACCTGGACATGGAGGCTTAATGACACTTTATTGGAATCCCCAAAACATCTATCAGACATAGGAACCAAGATAGTTGAGTTCTTTAAACGTAATTTGACTCCTATCTCCCCGACTGTGGTATGGGAAACACACAAGGCCTTTATCAGAGGTGAACTAATAGCTTTAGGCTCTGCAGTAAAGAAACAGCGGGTAAAAGAACTCAACTCCCTTTTAGCCCAAATACACTCAGTAGAAAAGTTGCACAAGACCTCTAAATCGGACCTTCACCTCAAAGACCTTACCATTCTCAGAAACAAAATTAAAGATCTTCTTAACATTAGCGCAGCGAAATCACTCCAACAAATGCAATACAAGTTCTATGCCCACGGAGACAAGGGCAACAAACTGATGACCTGACTTATTAAACAAAAAAGAGAAAAAACATTTATCTCATCCATAAAATCAACAACTTCACACAAATTGACTTCCACCCCACTAATAGCGAAAGCTTTTCAGGAGTACTACAATTTGAAAGAACACCCCCCAGAGACAGGACACGTTCCAGCACCATCTTTGAGTCTCATAAGATCCTTTCTAGACTCTATCAGTACCCCCAGCTTAACTGAAGAGGACCAACAGGCCCTGGTCGCCCCTTTTTCAGAACATGAATTGGACAAGGTCTTACAATCTATACCATCAGGAAAGAGCCCAGGTCCCAACGGACTACCGATCTCTTATTTCAAAAAATTGAAACACCAGTTACTACCACATTTCACATATGTTTGTAACTCCCTTCTGAAAGGGGCCTCCTTCCCACCGCAAGCCTTACAAGCACATATAACTATACTCCATAAAGAAGGGAAGGACCCAGAATCATGTGGGAATTACAGACCCATTTCTTTATTGAATTGTGACCTTAAATGGTGGGCCAAACTATTAGCTCAACGCATATCTACTCTTTTGCCTAAACTAATTGGTGAGGAACAAGTGGGGTTTATGCCGGGGAGGGAGGGCAAACACAACGTGTGGAGAGTAATTCAGGCTATCTACACAGCTAAACAAAAAAACATTCCCCTATTGCCCTTAGGTACAGATGCCGAAAAGGCTTTTGATAGGGTTAATTGGCTATTCATGAAAGAATCACTCAAAAAATTTCTGTTTCCAGAACAGTTTATTGAAGCCATTTTTTCTTTATACTCCAGACCATCAGCTCAAGTAATGGTCAATGGCACGTTCTCAGATTCATTTCATATTACCAATGGAACGCGTCAAGGTTGCCCTCTCTCCCCTGCCCTCTTCATCATATGCATGGAAATGTTGCTGTCCAAAATTAGGCAAACAGAGAAGATTGTAGGTATCAAAGCAGGACAATACACACACACTACTGCAGCTTTTTCTGATGACTTACTATTACTCATCTCAAACCCAGAAGTAGCCTTCCCAGAAGTGCTTAAAATATTCCAGCAGTATAGTGAGGTCTCACATTTTAAGATAAATTTCTCCAAATCTGAAGTACTAAATATATCTGCAGATGCTAGACTTATATCCTCTCTCAAACAATCCTCTCCATTCCACTGGCCTACTTCAGCTATTAAGTTCCTGGGAATTCAGATTTCCACCAACCCTTCCAGATTATTCGCCCTAAATTACACACCGCTATTAGCCAAGATCAAACACCAATTAGGGAACATGAACATCCCATTTGTTTCATGGTTCGGAAGGAAAAATATCTTATCCACCTACATCCTCCCACAGATTTTATATACATTGCAAGCGCTCCCGATATCTATCCCTGCCACATACTTCCATGAATTCAGAACAGCTTTCACGTCTTTTCTCTGGAAATCTAGACGTCCTAGATTAGCATATTCCTTTCTGGCCCAGAAAAAACATAATGGTGGTATATCACTACCGGATTTAGCTACTTATTATAAGGCTATCCATTTAGCTAGATGGGTCTTACTATCAAACACGAATTTACAAACCCCTTATCTGGACATAGAGAGAAGTCTGATGGGGTCTCAAAGGTATAATTGCTTATGGTCTAAATGGTCAGCAATACTTTCTGCTAAAGTAACTCTCTGGCGGGACACTTAAGTACAGCAAATTAATAGGATGGAAGAGCTCGCTGGTTGGGAAATGAAAAGACGGTCTTATTATCTAGGGATTTGAAAGCCTTGGATAGATCACTGGAACGCAAAAAATGTATCCAACATTAACCCGGCTTAATAAGCGACGTCTCACAAGACGTAGATTTTGACTAAATATATCTCTTTACAAGGATTGATTCACCACAATACGTAGTTCTGTTATTGAGTATGTATGTTTGTTAAGTACTTTTATTGTTACCAGAAAATAATTTTCTCTTACCGAGTTCATCTGACTTTGTCATATCAAGATATATGGAGCTGACATATGATATTTTCTTTGATTATTTGATATGTATATGTCTTTATCTTTTTCTTTGATATTGAATAAAAAGAGATTTCACACACATGCATTGTGGGAGGATACAACACTACCACATTTTATAGTTTTTCTTGTATTTTAAAATTAAAAAAACTTTGTAAATAGTTTTTTTTTTCTTTTTTTTCATCATTTTCTGACCCCTATAAAACAACCCCTTTAAGCAAACTCCGGACTATCACTACAAGGAAACAGCTTGATCTTAGCACTCAGATGCAGTGGTCACATTTGACCATGGCATTTGAGAGGTTAAACGTATGCAATTGGCGTTATCAACATTTGCAGACATTAGCCCAGGGTCTCTGTTATTTGAAACAACAGAAACCCTGGGGCTATGGTGACAGCTGCGCTTGAGAGCTGGCATCATATTTAAAGTGACAACTTCTGTCTGACATATATGGCGATAGTCATCAGGAGGTTAAATTTCGATCTCTTAGGCTTCCTCACTTATTGCAGGATTTATCATGAGGGTAATATTTGAAGTCAGTTTTGTCTGTGTTGGCTTACTTTGTGCTAAATCTATCAAACATTGCACATTGTAAAATGTTATGAATCTTAACACTTTTGTCTAGCAAAGCTTCTCCACTTTTATTTATGTATTTTTAAATTTTTTTTAAGCCATGCTTATGTTTGTACAAAGTTTGACTACACTCTATAAAATTAAAGTAACATCTGGACGTGCAAACAAATGTGAAAAACATCACAAAACAGACAATAAAGACAGTATTACATAGAAATTATTGGGGCACATAGCAAGAATCTGAATTGGGCCCCCATGCTTTGCCCATGGCCCCTCCCACTACCCACCCCTATCCACTCCCACTATCAGCTCACCAATGAACTGCGGTGCAGTAGCCTTCTTTCGAGCCACCATAGTACCCCATAGGCTATGTGCACATCCTCTGCAAGAGTCTCCATCACAGATTCGAGCAAAAATAAAGGGCAAAGGAATACTGCATGTGCAATGTGCCACCGGCCAGGGCCGATCATGTCCCAGGTTTATCTGAACACTGAGTGGTGTGGTGCGACCGCAGTTATTTTCTATGTATGTCACGGTACTCCTACCTGAATACCGTCACTCCCCAGGGTTAGGCTTCGGAGCAATAAAGGGGAGAGTAATGGTGGAGGTGGAGAATAGTCGAGTCCAGACTTTTATAAAGTTCAACAGCTTTACTTGAATCAACTTGCATCCGTACAAGAAGTAGTGTTTCTCTTGGTTCCAGCAGGTTTTGGCATAAACTGGCAGGCAAACTTAAATTTTCTGCTTTATCTCTTTGCTGTGCTAAACTCGGCTTTTGCGGATCCGCAAAAAAAAGTCTGACATTCCGTATGGCATCCGTGTTTCCGTTTTTTTTGCGGATCCATTGTAACAATGCCTATCCTTGTCAGCAAAATGGACAAAAATAGGACATGTTCTAACTTTTTTGCGGAACGGAAATACGGACATACAGAAATGGAATGCACACCGAGTACCTTACGGTTTTTTTTGCGGACCCATTGAAATGAATGGTTCCGCATAAAAAAACGGAACGGATACGGAAACAAAATATGGTCGTATGAATGAAGCCTTAGTCTGGCCACTGGACTTTAGGGCTGTTCTGGTACCTTTGGCGTGAGGTGTGTTTGAACACCCTTGAAACACAGATAGGCCTCTTTTTGCTGACAAAATGCAGACCCATTCATTTCTATGGGTCAGCAAAAAATACTGACAGTACACTGTGTGCTGTCCGCATCCGTATGTCTGTTCCGTAGCCACAAAAAAAAAAAATAGAACATGTCCTATTGTTGTCCGTTTTGCGGACAAGAATAGGCATTGTTACAATGGATCCGCAAAAAAAACGGATGCCAAACGGACGACATCCGTTTTTTTCACGGATCCGCAATTTGCGGACCGCAAAACACAATGTTCATGTGAAACTAGCCTTAGGGTCCATTCACACGAACGTATATTTGCAGGACCGCATTATTGCGGACCTGCAAATATACGGGGGCCGCCCGGCCTGTGTTCCGCAGCGATCGGAACACACGCCGGGCGGCCCCATTGAAAATACCTATACTTGTCCGTGCGTACGGACAAGTATAGGACATGCTTCAAATGAGCCGCGGCACGGAGATAGCTCTGTGCCGCGGCTCCCGGCCCCATTCACCTCTAATTTTGCGGATAGATACGGCCCCATTCAATACGGTCGTGTGAATGGGGCCTTAATCTGTAAGGAGTCAGGGTGATTTTCATCTCCTTCCAACTCTAGACTAGACTGCACGCTGACTGACTGAAAACTTTCTGCAGCCCCTCCCTTGGTAGGAAATGGGATTAGCCCATTTTGCCCAACAGGGGAGAGAATCAAATGGTAATTTCCATTGTATCTAAAGATCTCTCTGCCATATACGCAGCCACCTGCTGGCGAACCAGCCACAGTACATGAACATAATGGTTACATGCCAGGATTATGAATGCATAATGTAGGAGGACCAGCAGTGGCATACATAGAGATGTAAGGGCCCCATAGCAAGGATCAAACCAGGCCCCCCACACAAGACAGAAAGGTTTCAGTGTAAACCCCTTTCAATGACCCTTAGGCCATTTTTCCACTGCCTCATTTGCTAAAAGTTGTTCCTTTAGAGGATATAGTCCTGACCAAGTTTTCACCTCCTACAGAAGAGGAGATAATCCCAACTAAGACTGGGCCCCCTCTTGCCCTGGGGCCAATAGCAGTCGTATAGTCTGCCGCTATGGTAGTTACACCCCTGAGGACCAGGAATAAATACACAGATGATATTATGGTTAGCCCATTAGAGACAGTAGCAGAGTGTAGGAATCGTAATATCACTCTGGGGTATTACACATGCAGTATTTTGTCAGACAAAATGCTTGTACTGCCTGTACACTGGATCTTGATGGATCCCATTGTTGTGAATAGGATCCAGAGGTTTCTGGCTGTGTTCAGCATATGCAGGAGTGGGTGATTCTGGTATTCTGTTCCTGTACTGGAACAAATACTGAAATCTGAACATAAGCTAACCACCACAACCGTCTTAGGCAAAGAGTTCTATAGTCTCACTTCTCTTACCATAAAGAATCATTTTCTATATTTGTGTACAAACCTTCTTTCCTCTAGATGCAGAGGATGTCCCCTTGTCATAGTAACAGTCCTGAGAATAAATAGATGATGGGAGAGATCTCTGTACTGACCCCTCATATATTTATACGTAGTTATTATATCTCCCCTCAGTCGTCTTTTTTCTAAACTGAATAACCCTAATTTTTATAATCTTTCTGGGTACTATAGTCCACCCATTCCAGTTATTACTTTAGTTGCCCTCCTCTGAACTCTCTCCAGCTCTGCTATATCTGCCTTGTTCACAGGAGCCCAGAACTGTACATAGTACTCCATGTGTGTTCTGACTAGTGATTTGTAAAGTTGTATGTTCTCATTACAGGCATCTATGCCCCATTTGATGCAATCCATTATCACACAGTTTAGTGTCATCTGCAAAAATTGATATTTTAATGTGCAAGCCTTCTACAAGATTCTTAATAAATATATAGAAAAGAATAGGGCCTAATACTGACCCATGTGGTACCCCACTAGTGACTAGTTACAGTTAACTAATCTGAGTGTGTACCATTAACCTCTTCACGCATTGTCACGTACATGTGGGAATGCAGTTTCTTGCTGCATCCTCACGTGCATGTATGTGAATTGATCGGGCAGGTGTAGGAGCTGCACCCGCCCGAACAGCAGCACAGGCCTGGCTGTTACTGATAGCTGGGCCCATGCTGCATCCGCCGACATCACCACATACACATCACATCACGTACATGCGCGTAAGGATGCTGGCGGATTAACTCTTTCACATGCCACGGTCACTGCTGACCACGGCACGTGCGGGTTTTACAGAGGGAGAGGGCTCCCTCTGACTCCATCGACTCCTCTCACTGCGCTGACAGGGAGCCGATGGTTGCCATGGCAGCTCCGATGACTTACACAGGTATCGGAGCATCCCAGCTATGGAAGCCCAGGAGATCCAGCCTGCAACGTCAATTCAATACAATGCAGAATGTACTGTACTGAAGTGAATTAGGGATTAAACCTTTAAAAGGTGAAGTCCCACAGTGGAACAAAAATAAAAAGTAACAAAAAAAAAAGTAAAAAAGTGTTTTTCAGAATAAAAAAAAATAAAGTTTGAAGTAAAAAAAGCCCCCTAACCATAAAATAGTGTTTACAAAAATACAAAACAGGTATCGCCGCATTCGTAACGACGTTCTCTATAAAAATGTAATCTACCACCTCAGGTGAACACCGTTAAAAAAATAACAACTGAGTAAAAAATGCTATTTTTTTTTGGCCACCTTACATCACAAAAAGTATAATTCCAAGCGATCCAAAAGAATATGTACCCATTAAACCGGGATCTCTTCCGGCAATAAATGAGCTCCTACATAAGACAATCACCCAAAAGATAAAAAAAATATGGCTTTTAGAAAATTGAGACACTAAAACATGATTTTTTTTCCTTTAAAAATGCTTTTATAGTGTAACATAGTAACATAGTTTATAAGGCCGAAAAAAGACATCCATCCATCCAGTTTGGCCTGTTTTCCTACAAGTTGATCCAGAGCAAGGCAAAAAAAACCCTGTGATGTAGAAGCCAATTTTCCCCACTTTAGGGAAAAAAAATTCCTTCCTGACTCCAATCAGGCAATCAGAATTACTCCCTGGATCAACGACCCATCTCTAGTAACTATAACCTGTAATATTATTACCCTCCAGAAATACATCCAGGCCCCTCTTGAACTCTTTTAGTGAACTTACCATCACCACCTCCTCAGGCAGAGAGTTCCATAGTCTCACTGCTCTTACCATAAAGAATCCTCTTCTATGTTTGTGTACAAACCTTCTTTCCTCCAGACGCAGAGGATGTCCCCTCGTCACAGTCACAGTCCTGGGAATAAATAGATGATGGGAGAGATCTCTGTACTGACCTGTGATATATTTATACATAGTTATTAGATCTCCCTTCAGTCGTCTTTTTTCTAAAGTGAATAAGCCTAATTTTGATAATCTTTCTGGGTACTGTAGTCCACCCATTCCAGTTATTACTTTAGTTGCCCTCCTCTGAACCCTCTCCAGCTCTGCTATGTCTGTCTTGTTCACAGGAGCCCAGAACTGTACACAGTAATCCATGTGTGGTCTGACTAGTGATTTGTAAAGTGGCAGGACTATGTTCTAATCACGGGCATCATGCCTCTTTTGATGCAACCCATCATCTTATTGGCCTTGGCAGCAGCTGTCTGACACTGGTTTCTACAGCTTAGTTTGCTGTTCACTAAAATTCCTAGGTCCTTTTCCATGTCAGAGTTACCCAATATTTTACCATTTAGTATGTACTGGTGACTTGCATTACTCCTTCCCATATGCATAACCTTACATTTGTCAGTGTTAAACCTCATCTGTCACTTCCCTGCCCAAGCCTCCAGTCTATCCAGATCCATCTGTAGCAGTGTACTGTCCTCTTCTGTGTTAATTACTTTACACAGTTTAGTGTCATCTGCAAAAATTGATATTTTACTGTGCAAGCCTTCTACAAGATCATTAATAAATATATTGAAGAGAATAGGGCCCAATACTGACCCCTGTGGTACCCCACTAGTGACAGTGACCCAATCTGAATATGTGCCGTTAATAACCACCCTCTGTTTTCTATCACTGAGCCAGTTACTTACCCACATACAATATGCAAATCAAAAAGAAAACCACGGAGACACCATCACGTGTCTCAACGACGGTCAAAACTAGCCAGGCCTTTCACCGGGAAGGAACAACCAAGGGAAGGGCATTCTCCAAAAGGAAACCAATTAGCCAAAGCATGGTATCTATCCACAGACAGCTGTTTCGGGGTATTTGCCCCTCATCAGTGTGGAGTAGGAATCTGGCTAGATGGTTGATGAGGTCAATCATCTTTTCTTAAATAAACTTACCCACATAAAGACATTTTCTCCCAGGCCAAGCATTCTCATTTTATATACTAACCTTTTATGTGGTACCTTGTCAAATGCTTTGGAGAAGTCCAGATATACAACATCCATTGATTCACCGCGGTCCAGTCTAGAACTTACCTCCTCATAGAAACTGATTAAATTAGTTTGACATGACCGAACCCTCATGAAGCCATGCTGATATGGAGTTATTTGCTTATTTTCATTGAGGTACTCCAAGATGGTATCTCTTAGAAAACCCTCAAACAGTTTACCCACGACAGATGTTAAACTTACCGGCCTATCGTTCCCGAGCTCTGTTTTTGGACCATTTTTGAATATTGGCACCACATTTGCTATGTGCCAATCCTGTGGAACACTCCCTGTCAGTATAGAGTCCTTAAATATCAGAAATAAGGGTCTGGCGATGACATTACTTAATTTTCTTAGGATACGGGAGTGTATGCCATCCGGTCCTGGCGATTTGTCTATTTTAATCTTTTTAAGACGCAGCTCTACTTCTTCCTGGGTAAGACAGGGCACTTTTAATGGGGAATTTACTTTTATATTCTGCATTTCATCTGACAATTTATTTTCCTCAGTGAATACAGTGGAGAAAAAGATATTTAGTAACTTTCCTTTCTCCTCACCACTCTCAGCAACTCCCCCCTCATTTCTCTGTAAGGGGCCGACACCTTCAGGTTTATACTTTTTACCATTTATATAATTAAAGAACATTTTAGGGTTAGTTTTACTCTCTTTGGCGATTACTCTCTCGGTCTCTAGTTTGGCTGTTTTTATTTGTCTTTTACATATTCTATTTTTTTCCTTATAGTTTTTCAATGCTTCCTCGCTCCCCTCCTGTTTTAGTGATTTAAATGCTGTTTGTCATTTATTACTTTCTTTACAGCTCTATTTATCCACATTGGTTTTTTCTTGTTCCTTAACCTTTTATTCCCATAAGGTATGTACCTCTCACAATTAGATATTAGGATGCTTTTAAAAATATCCCATTTTGTGGCTGTATTTTTATTTTTGAGGACTTTGTCCCAGTTAGTTAGGCCTATGGCCTCTTAGTTGACTAAATTTTGCTTTTTTGAAGTTTGGTATTTTTATTCCTCCCTGAAGAAACGCTCTTTTGAATGACAGTTGGAAGGTTATTATATTATGGTCACTATTTCCCAGGTGTCCCCCGACCTGCACATCTGTTGTTCTGTCAGGTCTATTGGTTAATACTATGTCCGGTATGGCTGTCCCTCTAGTCGGGTCCTGAACCAGTTGGGAAAGGTAATTGTCTTTGGTTATTTCCAAGAACCGGTTTCCTTTATGAGATATACAGGTTTCAGTTTCCCAGTCTATATCTGGGTAGTTGAAATCCCCCATAATAACGACCTCATTATGTTTTGCCGCCTCGTCTAATTCATTTAGAAGTAGATTTTCTGTGGACTCTGGTATATTAGGTGGTTTATAATAAAGTCCTATTAGTATTTTATTATTGTTTTTGGCTCCATTTATTTCTACCCACAGTGACTCCACATGTTTATGTCCCTCACTTATATCTTCCCGGAGTGTGGGCTTTAGACAGGACTTTACATAAAGGCAGACTCCTCCCCCTCTCCGGTTTTGGCGATCCTTTCTAAACAGACTGTAACCCTGTACGTTGACTGCCCAGTCATAGGTATCATCCAGCCATGTCTCAGTTACTCCCACTATGTCATAGTCCTCCTTACACATCACAAATTCCAGTTCACCAGTTTTATTAGTCAGGCTTCTGGGATTAGTGTACATACAGTTAAAAGGTTTATATATATTTTTTCCCCTACACCTTTCCTTCTGCACTGTTCTAGTCCCTCCTTCCATTCCTCCCCCAGTTCCATTACCTTGCCCCAGGTCTCTATCTGCACTATCTTCCCCATCTATAATGTAGTTACCCTCCCCCTCAGTCCCTAGTTTAAACACTCCTCCAGCCTTCTAGCCATCTTCTCCCCCAAAACAGCTGCCCCTTCCCCATTGAGGTGCAGCCCATCCCTATGGTAGAGCCTGTAGCCGTGTAGCCGACAGAGAAGTCGGCCCAGTTCTCCAAGAACCCAAATCCCTCCTTCCTACACCAGTTCTTGAGCCACTTGTTTACCTCCCTAATCTCCCGTTGCCTTTCTTGTGTGGCTCATGGTACAGGCAGTATTTCGGAAAACACTACCTTTGAGGTCCTTGCCCTAAGCTTATGCCCTAGATCCCTAAAATCTTTTTTAAGGACGCTCCACCTACCTCTAACTTTGTCATTGATTCAGATATGGACCATGACTGCTGGATCTTCTCCAGCCCCTCCCAGTAATCTGTCAACCCGATCCGCGATGTGCCGAACTCGAGCGCCAGGAAGGCAACACACCATTTGACGATCCCGGTGTTTGTGACAGATTGCCCTCTCTGTACCCCTAATAATTGAATCTCCCACTACCAGCACCTGTCTGGCGTGCCCTGCTCTCCTGGTCCCCTGCTTACTGGAGCTGACATTCCCCTGGAAGTGATCTCAAACCGACTTACTGTAGTCCCTGAATCTAAACTCACACACTTAATTCAAACACGCATTTAAAAATCAAACGCGCAAACGCTCAAACTCGTGTTAGGTCTCTGCGTTTATAAATGCAACACTCAAACCAGTCTGCTTTTTTTCCTCTGGATTCAACTGAAATAAATGTAAAAAGTAGACATATTAGGTATCAACGCATCTGTAATGACTTGCTTTATATCACATGATCTACCTCCTCAGGTGAACACCGTAAAACAAAATAAATATTTTTTTTGTCACCTCTTTGTCATCACAAAAGTGTAATTCCAAGCATTCAAAAAGTCATAAAGACCCCAAAATGGTACCAATCAAACCATCATCTCTTCCCGCAAAAAATGAGCCCCTACAAGACAGTTGCCCAAAAGGTAAAAACAATATGGCTTTCAGAAATAAAGACACTAAGAGCAGGTTTGCGGAATAGATGCGACCACATTCACTTGAATGAGAGCGAGCAGCTGCTGCTCCGTGCTGCAGCTCTGCAAAAAAAAAAAAAAAAGAACATGTACTATTCTTGTCCGCAATAGCAGGCAAGAATAGGCATTATGTATGGGGTGCCGGGTCGTGTGTGGAACACACACTGGTCGGCATCCGTGGCATTGCGGATCCTGCCTGAACAGCCTGTAAGGCTACATTCACATGACCGTTGTTTTCACGGCCTCTGAGCCGCATATTTTTCGGCTTAGATCCGAATCCATTCATTTCTATGGGGCCGCAAAAGATGCGATCATTACACTGTGTGCTGTCGGCATCCGTTGCTCTGTACCTTGGCCCCGCAAAAAAAAAAATAGAACATGTCCTATTCTTGTCTGCAATTTCGGACAAGAATAGGCATTTCTATGATAACCGAGGCATGTGCAGTCCACAAATTGCGAAATGCACATGGGCCGGCATCAGTGTTTTGCGGTTCCGCAAAACACAACGGTCATGTGAATGTAGCCTAAAACATGATTTTTTTTCACTTCAAAAATGCATTCATAGTGTAAAACTGAAATAAAATTTTAAAAAGTAGACATATTAGATATTGCAATGTCCATAACAACCAGCTATATAAAAATAAAAAAATGTACCAAATATGCCATTTTTTGCCAACATCACAAAAAGTATAATTCCAAGTGATCAAAAAGTCATATGCAACCCAACTCAAATTTCTTAAGGCTACTTTCACACTAGCGTTTTAAAATTCCGGTATTGAGTTCCGTCATAGGGGCTCAATACCGGAATAAAACGCTTCAGTTTTGTCCCCATTCATTGTCAATGGGGACAAAACTGAACTGAAGACAACGGAATGCTCCTGAAAGCATTCCGTTCCGTCTTCAGACCGGAGAACAAACCGCAGCATGCTGCGGTTTGCTCTCCGGTCCAGGCATCCGCACCAAGACGGATCCGGAATGACCCCCAATGCAAGTCAATGGGGGTGGATCCGTCTGGTGTGACCATAATGGTAACCGGATCCGCCCTCCATTGACTTTCAATGGAGTCCATTACGGATCCGGGTACATACAGACACAGACATACACACAGACATACACATAAACATACACATAAACATACACACATATAGACATACAAACACACATACATACATACTTACATGCTCCCCGGCAGGTCTTCGGAGCGTCAGGACGGCTCACACAGGTCACGATTCCCCACAGCGCCCTCTGCTGGGCGCCTGGTGGAATCGTCATCTGACGATTCCACCAGGCGCCCAGCAGAGGGCGCTGTGGGGAATCGTGACCTGTGTGAGCCGTCCTGACGCTCCGAAGACCTGCCGGGGAGCATGTAAGTATGTATGTGTGTTTGTATGTCTATATGTGTGTGTATGTTTATGTGTATGTCTGTGTATGTACTGTGTGACATGTGTGGGGCCGGAGCGCGGTTCCGGCTCCACACATGTCACTGCGGCAGGCCTGATCCGGCAGCACCCTTCACCTGCCGGATCAGGCCTGCCGCCAGTGTGAAAGTAGCCTAACTCATCATGTTATCTTGAATGAAAAGTCATTGAATAGCAATTGCAGGTGTTTGCTTAACGCATTTAGTTTAGATAACACATCTCAGAAAGCATATGTGCTAACTTTACTACATATGTACCAATCAAACCGTCATTTCTTCCTGAAAAAAATGAGCCCCAACATAAGACAATCAAAAAAATAAAAAAATATGGTATTCAGTAAATGCTTTTATTGTGTAAAACTGAAATACATAAAAAAGTAGACATATTAGGCATCTGTAACAACCTGCCCTATAAAAATATCATATGATATAATCCCTAAGGTGAATTCCATTAAAAAAAAAGTCTGCCAAAACAACCAATTTTTTGGTCACATAAAGTGTAATATTGAGTGATCAAAAAAAACATATGTACCCAAAAATACTACCTATAAAAACGTTAACTCTTTCCACAAAAAAAAATGAGCCCCTACATAAGACGATCGGCAGAAAAATAACAAAAATATAGCTTTCAGAAAATGGTGACACAAAGAAAGGATTTTTTTTTTTCACAAATGCTTCTATTGTATACAACTGAAATAACAATTTAAAAACATATTAGGTATTGCTACGGCCATAATGACCTACTCTATAAAAATATCACATGATCAGGTAAACACTGTTAAAAAAAAACTTTGCTAAATACAGTCAATTTTGGTCACCTCACCCAAAAAGTGTCATATTGAAAGATCAAAAAATCATATGTACCCAAAGGATACTGACCCATAGGATGCTGACCCATTCATTTTAATGGGTCAGCAAAAAATGCTGACAGCACACTGTGTGCTATCCACATCCGTATATCCGTTCCGTAGCCCCTAAAAAAAAAAAAAATAGAACATGTCCTATTCTTGTCCGTTTTGCGGATCCGCAAAAAAAAAACAGATTCCATACGGATGTCATCCATTTTTTTTTTGTGGATCAGTAATTTGCGGATCAGCAAAACACAACGGTCGTGTGAAAGTAGCCTTACTTTCTTTTCCTTCTGTTGTGAGGCCTCAACCCATGCGCATAGTGTACGAAAGTTTCTCTAGGAACAGTTTAAAAGAGGCGGTTATGGGGTTCAACCAGGTCTGCAATATTGCCTTGGTGTCTGCTGCTGCCATAAAATGTAGCAGTTTCCGGCATCCTGGGGTACAAGTGTATATTTCCGCATCCAGGTAGCCGAACAAAGCCCAAAGGGGGTCAGGAGGGGTAACATTAATTAAGTGTGTGTTAGTAAAAGTGGCGATTTTATCCCGGAATTCTCTAATCCTTGGACAGTCCCAAAACAGTGATATAGTCCTGCGTCTGTAGTCCCACACTTAAAACAGCATGAAGAGTCATATATACCCATTTTGTGTCCTCTTCTCTGGGTTAAATGAGATCTGTGAGAGATTTGTAAGACCATTGCCACATAGCGTATTGAGGGCAGGTATTTATAGGAGAGCACCAACGTCATAAGTACTGTATTACTGATGGGATGGCCTGCGGTACCTCGTTTCCATTTAGTTAGGGAAGTCTGGGTCTCAGTGTAGTCAATGGGTATGTGTAGGAACTTATAGTTAGGCAGTATCTTGTCCCATTCCAGATAAATTTCCAGTAGGGGTAGTTTATATGTTTTTCATCTTTGTGCTAAACTATGTACAGTAATTAACACAGAAAAGGACAGTACACTGCTACAGATGGATCTGGATAGACTGGAGGCTTGGGCAGAGAAGTGGCAGATGAGGTTTAACACTGACAAATGTAAGGTTATGCACATGGGAATGAATAATGCAAGTCACCAGTACATACTAAATGGTAAAACACTGGGTAACACTGACATTGAAAAGTACCTAGAAATTTTAGTAAACAGCAAACTAAGCTGCAGAAACCAGTGTCGGACAGCTGCTGCCAAGGCCAATAAGATAATGGGTTGCATCAAAAGAGGCATAGATGTCCGTAATAAGAACATAATCCTGCCACTTTACAAATCACTAGTCAGACCACACATGGAGTATTGTGTATAGTTTTGGGCTCCTGTGAACAAAACAGACATATCAGAGCTGGAGAGGGTTCAGAGGAGGGCAACTAAAGTAATAACTGAAATGGGTGGACTACAGTACCCAGAAAGATTATCAAAATTAGGGTTATTCAAAAAAGACGACTGAGGGGAGATCTAATAACTATGTATAAATATATCAGGGGTCAGTACAGAGATGTCTCCCATAATGTTTTTATCCCCAGGACTGTGACTGTGACGAGGGGACATCCTCTGCGTCTGGAGGAAAGAAGTTTTGTACACAAACATAGAAGAGGATTCTTTACGGTAAGAGCAGTAAGACTATGGAACACTGCCTGAGGAGGTGGTGATGGTAAGTTCACTTAAAGAGTTCAAGAGGGGCCTGAAGGAATTTCTTCCCCTAAAGTGGGAAAAATTGACTTCTACCTCACAGGGGTTTCTTGCCTTCTTCTGGATCAACTTGTAGGATAGCAGGCCGAAATGGATGGACAGATGTCTTTTTTCGGCCTTATAAACTAGGTTACTATGCTTGAGGTATATAGGTAAACTATGGAGTATATATTGAAGCCTGGGGAACTCAGTCATTTTCCATAAGTTTGCTCGTCCCACATAGGATAGTGAAAAATGTTTTTCAGACTGCCAGTGCAGACGCCGACGAAGAGAGATAAGGTCTTTTTTATGGCTATATAATTGAGATTGGCTTTTTGTTATAGAGACCCCCAAATATGTTATGCCTGTGTCCCTCCATAAAAAAGGAAAGGCCCTAGTCCAAATTGGTCTTTTAGGTCCTCTCAAAAGCAATGCCTCCATCCATTATGTAAATTAATGGTAAATGCCGATAGGAAATCAATATCTTGAAGTTCAGCTAGCAGTGTCTCGAGAGAGTTCTTAGGATCAGTGATCCTCAGCAGAACATTGTCCGCAAATGCTGCCGCTCTCATTTCACAGTTAGCTTTCGAGGAGTTTGAATAGGTATCTGTTGTATGGAGGTGGTACAGGAGTGGGTCCAAGGACAGATTAAATAGGATCAGGAGAGAGGGTATCTCTGACTCGTTCCTCTAAAGAGATTTAAACATCTTGAGTTTTTCCCATTACTGGTTATAGTAGTCATTACATCGGTGTACAGGTTGTCAATAAAATGTCTAAACACAGTTCCAAAACCGCATGTGGCTAGGGTCGCATGAAGGATGGGCCATGATTACTGACAGCGTGTTTACCCTGGGTTAAGCCCAATTAAGTAGGGAGGATCAGGGTTGGTGCACAAACATGCCCTCCCTATATACCAGGTTGTACAAAATGAGTATCACCTCCAGCAAGAACATTTTATAGTATTCTGCCATTAGACCATCTGACCCCAGTGTTTTATGGTTATGGGATCCAGAGATGGCCTGTTTCGCCTCCTCCTCTGTTATATCTGAATCCAACAAAGCACATTGTTCCATGGATAGAGGGGGCATGTGCTGGGAGGCAAGGAAAGATTGTATCCTTTCTGGGTCCGTTGGGGATTCCCTATATAGATCCTCGTAGTAGTTAAAGAAAAGTTCTGTAATTTCATCAGTTGTGGAATATGTGGAAGTGGCTTGTTTCTGGACATTTGATATGGGTAATTGGTTTACTACTTTTGAAGGGTTTGGTAAGGGAGGCAAGTAGGGTTCCCGCCCTGTTTCCCCAGCAAAAAGTACTTGTTCTGCGTACAGCGAGTGAACCAGTGTGCCTGTCCCTGGATAAATGTGTCCAATATTGATTTTGCGTCTAAAAACACTTGTCGTGTAAGGGGGGTAGGAACCTCTGCATGGGCGCGTTGGACCGACAAAAGGGAGTACAGCAAGTCAAAGCAATCTTTAGTTTGTTTTATTTTATGTGCTATGTAAGGCATTACGTGACCGCGCTTAACTGCCTTGTAGGCCACCCATAAAAGTGGAGCGTAATTTACAGTAGATGCACATCATTGTCATCCGGATAATTAGTCCAATGGACTTTAATATATGTCCTAAAGTCCTCTGATTCGAATAGATATGTAGGAAATCTCCACAGACGGGAACGTGTTTGTGGCTGTAGTGCTTGGATTTTGACTGTGACTGTGGCGTGGTCCGATATTGCTATGGGATGTAGAGTAACATCTACCATACTATCCAACAGGGTTATGGAGGCGAGGATTAAATCTAATCCCGAGAATTATTTGTGTACGTTAGAGTAGCGGCTGTATTCACGGGTATCATTATGTATTGTTCTCCATGTGTTGTACAGGTGTGATCTTTCCATGAGCTGTATCACAACCCGAGAAGCTGGGGATCGTTGTGTTCTAGCGTGGGATCTGTCTAATTCTGGATCAAGCGTGGTGTTGAAATCTGCTGCTAGTATAAGTTTTCGTGTTACACGGTTAGTGAGAGTGGACTGCGAGGATGCCTTTCATTGTGTTTTCTGGAGGAACACAATATCTGGTTTGAATTGTTTAAGGTGTGGCACTACCTTTTTCCGTTTTGTTGGAGTGTTTAACCCAGCCACTTTCCAAGTAAGCAATTTTAGGTGTGATGTGGTGTTGTAGGTCGACATAGTGTCATCAATTAGAGTACTCATCTGGCCACGGGGGTGTACTGTAGTCAGCAGAAAGATCAATCACATGGAGGTCCTCTCCCACCCGTCCCAGCAAGCGAGCGAGATCCTAAGTAGCAAAGGGGGAAGGGGGGGGGTCCCAAGATCCGAGCATTACAACTAGCAACCTGCAACATAGCTTGTAACATATAAAGTAAGACATCAGTAGGTACCAATTGGCATTTCTACAATAAAACAATCAAGGAAATAACAAGAGAAAAAGAGCAATTTGCGGGTGAGAGTTTGTTCCCCCAGATCACGGTACACGGTCAGCCTGCATTGTGTTGGCCGAAGAATCTTCTGGCATCTGCTGAGTCTTCAAAGAGGTGACTGCGACCTTTATTTTGCACTCGTAGTTTAGCTGGGTATAGTAGCTGGAAGCGTATATTTTGATTTTGCAAGTAACTGCATATGCCTACAAAGGATTTGTGCTTCTGTGCCACCATAACAGAAAAGTCCTGGAAAAGGAGTATTTTATGTCGATCTACCACAAGTTGACGTTGGTTGCGATACGCTCGCATAATCCTCTTCTTCGTGGCCCAGTGAACATATTTAGCAATAGTCGGCTTGATCTCTAGGTGGTCCTATTTGGTGTGCCCTCTCTATCATCATAGGATCTGCTGGCAACTTAAGGTTCAGGGCCTGCAGGATTTTGACTGCCAGGAAGGATGTCAGAGCTTCACCCGTCACTGACTCTAGGATTCCCACAAACCTCAAATTGTTTAGTCAGTCTCTGTTTTCCAGATCCTCAAGTTTCTCTCTAAGCAATGTTTCTGTTGTCTCACGTTGATAGAGTGAGGTCATAATATTTTGTGCTTTAGAGGTAATCTGGGCCAATGCAGAGTTGATGGAGGTGTGTAAATGTCCAGTCTTTTGTCAAAAAGCGGTGACAGCAGCTTGGGCCACCAGACACCTCTTGGGCCACCGCCGTAGCTTGCAGGTTGTCTGGAGACAAAGGCGGTGGTGGGCTGTGAGGAGGTGATAGATTCGGAGGCGTGATGTCGTTTGATAGCAACTCCGGCGAGAGCAGAAGTGAGTCTGGAACTGATTCATCTGCCGGGGGTGGCAGAATGTGTTTTTTTGTTCTTCATTGTGGTTTTTTGTTGAGATTTAGACATTTGAGATCTAGACGCACATTGGGTTGGTAGCGGTTTGTGTAGCCGTAATTGTGGTTGGAGTCCCATAAGGTATTTGTCCAATCCTGCAGCAAGACAGAGAGGGCTCGGGTAATGTAGGCGGGGGGGCCGTCACTGAGTTAATTGTTTACATAAGGGAGCTAATCATCACCCAGGTTATGGTGTCTGCAGCATATGTCCGCTGTCCATTTTCATAAAAAATACCCAGCAGTATGAAGTCGGTGGACAGTTGGGGGGGTTCATAATATCTATCTGTATTGTGTGGAGTACGGCACTTTGGAGTACTGCATCCTTTTAACACTCAAGTTGCACAGGACCAGTCGGAAAAAGAAGGACATCAGTAGTGAGTGTCTTTTTTTTGTGGGGTAAGTTGAAACATTCTGCTGCTGCTATGGCCAGTTTCCTGCCAAACACACAAGCCACAAGATGGTGCCTGCACAAGGTGGCTTTCACAGCTTATCCCTCACAAGGCTTCCACAGTATGAGTCTCTGCACAGTGACTCAGATGCTGGGTACCCTGGCTGCGGTGAATCCCCCCTGTGTTGCAGCTCTCCCTGGATATCAGAGGGTCAGGGGGAGGCAGGAAGTGTCTGGCCGGGAAACGTGTCTTGTCCGTGGGTCTAATGGTTCGGGGCACCGACGACCCTGTACCTGACTGTACCGACCCTGTACGCCTCTCTGCTAGGAGGTCTCCAGCTGTTTCCCCAGTAGAGCTGGACCTTCGCTTCTCCAGGGTCCATGACGGTGTGGTCTGGGCGGCTGCAGCCATACAAACAGAGCGCCATACAGTGCTAACTTCTTCTGTAAAGTTGAATTGCCAAAAAAACAGTGAATCCGTGTTTGTGGGGTTGTTCATTTTAAATAACTATTTGCGTCGTTATTCGCCATACAAACCGAATAAGCCCCATATAGTGCCTACTTCTTCAGTGAAGTTGAATTGCGAAAAAAACAGCGAATCCGTGTTTGTAAGGGTTGTTCATTTTAAATACCTATTTGCGGTGTTATTTGCCATACAATCAGACAAGCGCCATATAGTGCTAACTTCTTCAGTGAAGTTGAATTGCCAAAAAACTGTAAATCCGTGTTTGTGGGGTTGTTCATTTTAAATAACTATTTGCAGCGTTAGTTGCCATAGAAAAAGAAAATCGTCATATATTGTGTAGTGCTGTGCAGTAACCCATTGTTAACCCACTCTGTGGGTGACGGTATTTCTTAAAGAAATAGTTAAGCAGTTGTGCAAGGCAGTGAGCAAAGTATATTTTTTGGGGGGGATTCTTAATATCCTTTTATTTAAAATTTTTTATCAAACAGTATGTCAGACAGAGGGGTGACAGGCCCTTCACAGGGGAGGGGCAGTGGCACAAATGTTTCTGGAATAGGCACAGGCAGAGGAAGGGAATGTGGCATTAGGGGGTCACTTGGCGAGGCCAGAGCTACCGGTGTCATCTAGTGGTCGTATGTTGACCACCAACCCAGCGGTTCTTGAATGGTTGACTCGGTCATCCACTTCCTCCCAGATGACATCTGAAACCCCCAGCCAATAGTCGGCTGGTTCATCAGACACAACTCTTAGTTGGCATGGGCCTGGAGCAGCTCCAGCGCCCTCACCTGTCCTAAACCTGCCTCTGTCCTTTTCGGTTCCCTCAGCCAGAGAAGTACTATATGCTGTGGGCTCTGTGCCACTATACAGCGAGGACAAACTACTTGAGGACAGTCAGCAGCTACTGGGAAGCCAAGAGGTGGGGCAGAAATCCGCTCCTTCCAGTAGGCGATCAAGTACTGATGAGGAGAGTGTAGTGGGAGGTGATGTTGAGAGCGGTCAGGCTTTGTACACCGAGACAGTTGAGGAGGACATTAGCGACGTGCAAACTGTAGTTGATGATGATGCAGCCAATCGCACTTGGGAGCTGGGTAAAGCAAGGGCTTCATCATCATCATCTGCAGACGAGACTGACAGCTTGCGCGTCAGTCAGCGGTGCGAGGAGCAAGTCGGTAGTGTGGCCATTAGTCAGCTGAGTTGCAGCAGTGCGAGGTCGGGAGCCAAATGGGCACAGGGTAGACCGCACTCTTCGCAGTTGCTTTCCGGCGCTGAAAAGAGCGGCGCAGGGGCTCAGCCAGGCAGCAGAGATACCACTCAGTCAGTGCGGAGTGTTGGTGGTAAAATCGCCTACTCGGCGGTGTGGAATTTTTTGTTAAGACGCCTGAAGAGGTGAACATGGCTATATGTAGAATCTGTGGTCAGAAAGTGAAGGTTGCGCAGGGTGCTAATGTTGGCACCACGGCCCTGCGCCCACATATGCAGAGTCACCACAAAGTGGCCTGGGAGAACCGTGGCTCAGATGTGGCGGTCCAGTCGGCAGCAGCAACAGCATCACCCAGTGGCACGCATCCCATTTCAGGCAGTTAAGGCTCCAGCACCTCTGCCGAAGGGAGCTGTCTGTCATTATCTACCGCTCCAGTTGCTCCTGCTCCTCCTCTTATTCCTAGCAGCAGTCGTTCACTGAGAGACAGCAGTACGCGTCCAGCCATCCTACAGCGCAGAAGCTGACCGTGCTCCTGTCCAAGTTGCTCGTGCTGCAGTCCCTCCCTTTTCAACTGGTGGACTCTGCACCATTCAGAGAACTGATGGCTTGTGCCGACCAGAGGTGGAGAGTCCCAAGCCGTCATTTCTTTGCCAAAAAGTCAGTCCCAGCCCTGCACAAATATATAGAAGAGAAGGTGGCCCAGTCCTTGAGCCTGTCGTTGTCTGCCAAAGTGCACGGCAGCGCCGACGTGTGGAGTTGTAACTACGGTCAAGGCCAGTACATGTCCTCTACGGCCCACTGGGTCAATGTGCTTCCTGCCCAGCCACACGAGCAACTTGAACAGGTGACGCCACTTTCTCCTCCTCGTTGTCAAACTGCTGCTCCTGCGCTAATGTCCGGCTCCTTCTCCACCACCTCATCCTCCACTGCAGGCAGTGGCATAGCTATAGGGGGGGGGGGTCGCAGCGGTCACAGTTGCAACCGGGCCCCTAAGCCAGGGGGGCCCCCCTTGCCACACCGCCAGGGGCGTACATAGAAATCAAGGGGCCCCATAGCGAATCTCAGAACTGGGCCCCCCGGCCCCCCACCAAAATATAAAGCACAATTATTGTAACTGTATATTGCGTGTGTATAAATATATATATATATATATATATATATATATATATATATATATATATTATATAGTACACGCTCAGGGGGGTCACATCACACAATTTCTCCAAAATGCTGTTTTTTTTTTTTTTTTTTTAAAGTCCAACACTATTTTATTGGCACTTTTTGGCACCAGCACGCAAAACAAAAACATAAAAATAACACCTGCCCGGCTGGGCTCTGACTAATACAGGTTCCAGCTAACTCACCTACAGAAAAACACTGTTCACACACAGCTTGTTGATGCGGCTATCTCAGCCGTCTGGTCAGCAGCTTCCAGGCTGTGACCTCACCAAATGGCACACACCCAGGGAGAGATCCGGCTACACTGAGCCACGTGGCCCCTCAGACCACACAAGCCTCACAGGCTTCAACCCTCTTCCAGGGTCAGTTCCTCTCCCCAGACTGACACACTGGAGGATTCCTTATCCCTCCCAGATTACACCAGCTGGCCTCACCTGGGATCTCCTCAGGCCAGAGAAAAGACATGCCCTGGAATTAGGTGGGTTGGAAAGGTCCCACTGCCGACCTACCTTCCCAACCCAAATAAAATCCAGCCCAGCTATTACTATCAAAATAGCTCCAGCAACTAAGTTTGCTGAAGCCAGCACCGTCTACCTGGATTTTATTCATCTCACCCAGTTGAGGAACCTGAGTGAGATACACACCCCTTCCAGCTTTCCAGTACACATCACCACAATATATATATATATATATATATATATATATATATATATATATATATATACACACACACACACACACACACACACACACACACAGGGATATATATTATAGTGTTACCTGCGGTCCTATGTAAAACCACAAATAACACTAGTGTACATCATTTGGTAGTGTACATACTAAATGGTAAAATATTTTGTAACTCTGACATGGAAAAGGACCTAGGAATTTTAGTGAACAGCAAACTAAGCTGTAGAAACCAGTGTCAGACAGCTGCTGACAAGGCCAATAAGATAATGGGTTGCATCAAAAGAGGCATAGATGTCCGTGATTAAAACATAATCCTGCCACTTTACAAATCACTAGTCAGACCACACATGGAGTACTGTGTACAGTTCTGGGCTCCTGTGAACAAGGCAGACATAGCAGAGCTGGAGAGGGTTCAGAGGAGGGCTAAAGTAATAACTGGAATGGGTGGACTATAATACCCAGAAAGATTATCAAAATTAGGCCTATTCACTTTAGAAAAAAGACGACTGAGGGGAGATCTAATAACTATGTATAAATATATCAGAGGTCAGTTCAGAGATCTCTCCCATTATCTATTTATCCCCAGAACTATGACTGTGAGGAGGGGACATCCTCTGCGTCTGGAAGAAAGAAGGTTTGTACACAAACATAGAAGAGGATTCTTTATGGTAAGAGCAGTGAGACTATGGAACTCTCTGCCTGAGGAGGTGGTGATGGTAAGTTCACTGAAAGAGTTCAAGAGTGGCCTGTATGTATTTCTGGAGTGTAATAATATTACAGGTTATAGCTACTAGAGATGGGTCGTTGATCCAGGGAGTAATTCTGATTGCCTGATTGGAGTCGGGAAGGAATTTTTTTCCCTAAAGTGGGGAAAATTGGCTTCTACCTCACAGGGTTTTTTTGTCTTCCTCTGGATCAACATGTAGGAAAACAGGCCGAACTGAATGGACAGATGTCTTTTTTCGGCCTTATAAACTATGTTACTATGTAACTATGTTACCTGCAGTCCTATGTAAAACCACAGATAACACTAGTGTACATCATGTGGTAGTGTTACCTGTGTCCTTAGTTTGCCTCCCTGTGCCTCTTCCACGGGACTCCATGCTGGCGGCGCTGTCTACTTTTCCATCTTCTTCTTCTTGCCCCGCACAGAACGTCCTGATGCAGCTGCGTCAAGACATAGGAACACTGTGGGCATGATGATGGTGACAAACACCCAGGGACACAGGGACAGACATACATAGAGGGGGACAGACACACACACAGGGGGACAGACACACACAGGGATCGACACACGACAGGGACACACAG
>ONZH01002618.1:0-36208 GCA_900303285.1 Rhinella marina | reverse complement strand
AATGAGGTCTTAGTTTATACAGTATATATTGTTTGCATCCATTTTGTGCACTAGAACCCCCTTTTCTGTGATTTACTTTGATATGTATAGCCACTGACATCCGCAGTCATTATCACATCATGCAGGATGTTTTTTTTTTTTTATCCTTTTGTCTCTGTGAGTTTTGCTCAGTATTAGGGTTAGGGTTCAGTACTACGGTTAGGGACATGGCCAGTATTAGGGGGGTGAGACAGGGCCAGTATTAGAGGTCAATACTAGGGGGTCAGGGGCCAGTATCAGGGTTAGGGGTCCAAGGTTAGTACCAGTATTCGGGGGTCAGTAGCCAGTATTAGGGTAAGACAGGGCCAGTATTGGGGGTCAGTAGCCAGTATTAGGGTTAGGGTAAGGCAGGGCCAGTATTGGGGGTCAGGGGCCAGTATTAGGGTTAGGGTAAGGTAGGGACAGTATTAGAGGTCAATACTAGGGGGTCAGGGGCCAGTATCAGGGTTAGGGGTCCAAAGGTTAGTACCAAGTATTCGGGGTCAGTAGCCAGTATTAGGGTAAGACAGGCCAGTATTGGGGGTCAGTAGCCAGTATTAGGGTTAGGGTAAGGCAGGGCCAGTATTAGGGGTCAGGGGCCAGTATAGAGGGTCTGTAATAGGGAGGCAGGGCCAGTATTAGGGTCAGGGGCCAGTATAGAGTGTCTTGTAATAAGGAGGCAGGGCCAGTATTGGGGGGTCAGGGGCCAGTATTGAGGGTCTGTAATAGGGAGGCAGGGCCAGTATTAGGGTTAGTGCTGCATAGGGAGAGGGCAGTTTATACTTACCTGTCCAGGCGCGGTCCCACGATGCAGACCCGGCCTCTTCTGGCGGGTCTGCTCCTGAGGAACGTCGCATGACATCATCGCGCCGCCTACGTCACATGAGTGCGCCGGCCAACGGGAATAGAGGAGCAGGGAACCAGAGGTTCCCTTGTTCCTCCGGCGCTCGCTACTGCAGGCACAATTGTATCTGCATCTAGTGGATGCAGATACAATTGAGTTCAGTAGCCACCTCACAGCGGCCCACTTATTTAAAATATGGAGCAGCCCACTGGGCAAATGCCCGATTGGCCAGATGGCCAGTCCGGGCCTGGTTGAGGGGGATTGTTGACAGACGCCCGGGCCCCCCTTTCTTGACGAATCTGCCCGGGCCCCCCACAGCAGGTTCTGCTGTACCCCCCTGATGGCGGCCCTGCTACCAGCACGTGCACAGCGTGTATATTAGAACCTTTCAAAAATCGATATACCTGACATCCGTTGCTATTTTTTCTGCCGCTAATTAAGGCCGCAGTTCCTCATTTGCGTCTGCTATATAACATTTGTGCATGGAGGGACTTATACTGTAGGGATAAGATTTGACTAGGCAGGGCTAGTAGTTCTGTTCAAAAGACACAAAAGTCCATTGTTAAATCTGGCTGCATTTTTTTTTTTCTTTTGGGGCAAAAAGAACGCAAGTGTGCCTGACACTACCACTACGTGCACAGCGTGTGTATTAGAACCTTTCAAAAGTCTATATACCTGACATCCGTTGGTATTTTTTTACCATTAATTTAGGCCGCAGTTCCTCATTTGCGTCTGCAGTTCAACTTGCGCAAGGAGGAACCTATGCTGTAGGGATAGGATTTGGCTAGGCAGGGCTAGTACTTCTGTTCAAAAGACACAAAAGTCCATTGTTAAATCTGGCTGCATTTTTTTTTTCTTTTGGGGCAAAAAGAACGCAAGTGTGCCTGACACTACCAGCACGTGCACAGCGTGTGTATTAGAACCTTTCAAAAGTCTATATACCTAGACATTCGTTGCTTTTTTTTCAGCTTTATAATGTTTGCGCATTCTAAATATTTGACATTTGGTGAAATTTTTCTGATCATATACTTAAAGGGTTATTCTCATTTTAGACAATGGGGGCATATCGCTAGAATAGGCCCCCATTGTCTTATATGTGCGGGTCCCACCGCTGGGACCCACACCTATATACAGAACGGAGCCCCCGAACTGAATGAGGGCGCACTGCGCATGCGCAGCCGCCCTCCATTCATTTCTATGGGGCCGCCGAAAATAGCCGAGCGCTGGCTCGGCTACTTCCGTCGGCTACATAGAAATGAATGGGAGCACACCACGCATGCACGGCCCGGCTCCCATTCATTTCTATGAGCGGAGCGGGGACCTGCGCCTGGTGGTGGCCAGAACCGGGGTCCTCCAGGCGCAGCGCTCCCCGCTCCGTTCTGGATATAGGTGCGGGTCCCTTGTCTAAGATGAGAATACCCCTTTAATAAAAATCTGCACTACTGTACTTGTGACAAAGTTGCATATATACTATTTAATATGCACAAGGCGAGCAGTATGGGACGGGAAGTGGGAGTGCTGCTGATGGTGAACGCAGAGGCCATGGCTCTGGGCGCGGTGAAACTGTGCCTGCTGGCAGAGCCCAAGAAACAAAGTCATCCAAAACTCCTAGCTTCATGTCACAGTTTGCAGGGCGGCGAAAGACACAACTCTTGTTGCCGCACCAATGCGAGCAGGTAGTCGGTTGGATTTCAGCTGATAATGCTTCCAGTCGGATTAGTACCACCCCCTCTTCCACAAAGTCCAGTCTCAGTAGCCAAAAGTCTGGGCAACCGCATCCTCACACTGATCCTCCTTCTTCCCACCATGCAAAGTATGGGCAAAGAACTAATCCCACACTCGGATATTCCGAGGAGCTTTTTTCAACACCGTTCCTTAGCTTGGGCCTCTCGCCAAGGCCGCTTGAAGTGGGACATGAGGAGATATTGTGTCCTGATTCCCAACCTATTGAGCAAAAACAGTCTGAAGACGATGACGGTGGGGACCGGCAAATAGCGTCTCACGTGGTGCATGATGATGATGAGACACAGTTGCCAATAAGTCAAGGGCAATTAGTGTCTCAAGAGGTTGTGGATGAGGATGAGATGCAGTTAAGTCAGGTTCTTGTTAGTTCACCATGTCAGGAGGAGGACCAGAGTGAGGATGTGGAAGAGGAGGTGGTGGATGATGAAATAGCTGACCCAACCTGGGAAGGTGGCAAGCCGAGCAAGGACAGCAGTCAGAGGGGTAGGGATCCGCAGCACCGCAACAGGCTGGAAGAGGCAGTGGGATGGCAGACCACGCCAACCAGGCCCGCAACTGTTCCACACAGCACCTTGCGGCAAGCTCCCTTGCCAAGGGTTAGGTGTTCCGCAGTCTGGCGTTTTTTTGAGGAAAGTGCTGACGATAAACGATTTGTAATTTGTAACCTGTGCCGTACCAAGATGAGTAGGGGCGTAAACACCAGCAACTTGACCACCACCAGCATGATCCGCCACATGGCAGCAAAGCACCCTAAAAGGTTGGCCGAACGCCTGGGTCCATGATCTGTGTCTGCAGGTCACACCACTGCCTCCTCTTCCCCTCTGTTACCTGCTGTCCAAGACGCCAGCCCAGATGCCTCCCGCCCTGCACCTGGACCTTCGCAGGAACCATCAGCCAACACGTCCACTTCAATGTCCCAGCGCAGCGTTCAAATGTCCTTACCCCAGGCATTTGAACGCAAGAGCAAATACCCTGTCACCCACCCACAGGCCATAGCTCTAAACGTGCAACTTTCCAAGTTGTTGGCCCTGGAAATGTTGCCGTTTAGGCTGGTAGACACCGAGGCCTTTCGCAGACTGTTGGCAGCGGCTGTCCCTCGTTACGCAGTCCCCAGCCGCCACTATTTTTCCCGGTGTGCAGTCCCTGCCTTACACCAGCATGTGTCCAGAAACATAACCCTTGCCCTGACCAACGCAGTTACGGGGAAGGTCCACTTAACAACTGACACATGGACAAGCGCTTCTGGCCAGGGATGCTACATTTCCCTCATGGCACACTGGGTGAATCTTGTAGAGGCTGGGAGCGAGTCGTACCCTGGGATGGCACAGGTGCTACCCACGCCAAGGATTGCGGGCCCTACTTCCATCCGGATTTCCGCCACCACCTACAGTAGCGGCTGCAACCCCTCCTTCTCTTCCTCCACCTTCTCCTCCACTTCCCATGCAGAATTGCCATCTTGCAGCACCAGTCAGACTTCACTTAGTAGCTAGAAGAAGTGTAGCACAGCAGTCGGGAAGCTGCAACAGGCCGTGCTGAAGCTTATTTGCCTAGGTGACACTGAGCTGTGGCAAGGCATAAGGGACCAGGCTGAGCTGTGGCTCTCGCCAGTCAACCTACAACCAGGCATGGCTATATCTGATAACAGCCGCAACTTGGTGGCGGCTTTGGAGCTGGGCAACCTCACACGCATACCATGCCTGGCCCATGTCGTCAAGTTAGTGGTTCAGCGGTTTCTGAAAACCTACCCCAATTTGCCTCAGCTACTGGTGAAGGTGCGCCGCCTGTGTTCCTATTTCCGAATGTCACCTATAGCTTCAGCCGGCCTTGTGCTTGCCAGCTCACCGACTGCTGTGCGACCTGAGCATGCGCTGGAACTCCACCCTCCACATGTTGAGCAGGCTTTGTGAGCAGCAGAGGGCAGTAGTGGAATACCAGCTGCAACACGGTCGGCGCCTATCCAGTCAGCTTCCGCTCTTCACAAGCGACGAGTGGGCGAAGATGTCTGACCTCAGTGGGGTTTTAAGCAACTTTGATAAATCTACACAGATGGTGAGTGGCAATAATGCAATTATCAGTGTAACCATCCCACTTCTGTGTCTACTAAAAAGCTCACTGCTCAAAATAAAGGTGGACGCTCTGCATGTGGAAAAGTTTCTGATAAGCTCCATAGTGTCACAAGGAGGGAAAATTTTTTGGAAGATGTGAAGGAGTACCTAGCTGACTGTGTCAACGTCCTCAGCGCTCCCTCTGTGCCTTAACCATGATTTTTTCGACGATCAGTGCAGCAGCAGCATGTCACCCACAATTTTTCGACGGTCAGCTCAGCAGCAGCATGTCAACCATAATTGTTTACTCGGTCAGCTCAGCAGCAGCATGTCACCCATAATTTTTTACTCGGTCAGCTCAGCAGCGGCATGTCACCCATAATTTTTTACTCGGTCAGCAGCAGCATGTCAACCATAATTTTTTTTACACGGTCAGCTCTGCTGCATGTCAAACATAATTTTTTACACATTCAGCTCTGCTGCTGGTCAACCATAATTTTTTTACATGGTCAGCTCTGCTGCATGTCAACCATAATTTTTTACATGGTCAGCTCTGCTGCATGTCAACCATAATTTTTTACACACTCAGCTCTGCTGAATGTCAACCATAATTTTTTACATGGTCAGCTCTGCTGCATGTCAACCATAATTTTTTACACACTCAGTTATGCTGCATGTCAACCATAATTTTTTACATGGTCAGCTACGCGCATGTCAACCATAATTTTTTACATGGTCAGCTCTGCAGCATGTCAACCATAATTTTTAACACGGTCATCTCTGCTGCATTTCAACCATAATTTTTTACACACTCAGCTCTGCTGCATGTCAAACATAATTTTTTACACATTCAGCTCTGCTGCTGGTCAACCATAATTTTTTTACATGGTCAGCTCTGCTGCATGTCAACCATAATTTTTTACATGGTCAGCTCTGCTGCATGTCAACCATAATTTTTTACACACTCAGCTCTGCTGAATGTCAACCATAATTTTTTACATGGTCAGCTCTGCTGCATGTCAACCATAATTTTTTACATGGTCAGCTCTGCTGCATGTCAACCATAATTTTTTACACACTCAGCTATGCTGCATGTCAACCATAATTTTTTACATGGTCAGCTACGCGCATGTCAACCATAATTTTTTACATGGTCAGCTCTGCAGCATGTCAACCATAATTTTTAACACGGTCATCTCTGCTGCATTTCAACCATAATTTTTTACACACTCAGCTCTGCTGCATGTCAACCATAATTTTTAACACGTTCAGCCCTGCTGCATGTCAACCATAATTTTTAACACGTTCAGCTCTAATGCATGTCAACCGTAATTTTTAACACATTCAGCTCTGCTGAATGTCAACCATAATTTTTTACATGGTCGGCTCTGCTGCATGTCACCCCTATTGTTTTTGAGTATCAGCAGCAGGCCATCAACCCGAATTTTTGAAGGGTGTGTCTGATGCACTCCTTTATGTGTAATAAAGGGGGTATTGGAGTGCCTGTTCCTTGTAATTTTTGGCAGCCCTTTCACTTAGTGCATAGGCTTTATGAGTTTAGTAGTCCCACAATTATACCACAATGTGAATGAGGCCCTCCTTTATGTGATATACCAGTTGTATCGGAGTGCCTCATCCGTGTAATTTTTGGCAGCACTTGTGCTTAACGTACAAGATGTCCAAGATGCATCCAGACATCCACCCCATGCTGTTCCCTAACCATTTCTGTGGTGTTTCCACCATTTTCTCACGTTTTCCTATAAACCAGACACCCTCCCCTCTGCAGAGCAGGGGGTGCCTGGTCTTCTCCCATAGACTTCCATTATACTCAGGTGCTCGGCCGAGCACTCGAGCACCACCTAGTGTTTGGCCAGAGCACCCGAGCATCGGGGTGCTCGATCATCACTACCTATCACACTACATTAGTGGTTTGCATCTACAATTGTTTGTTTTGCAGACAATGACACAATACATCCTATCACATCAACAACAGAGAACAGAATGGTGTCTGGCTCATTCTTTTCATAAGCACTTGCCTGCATATTGTCACACGATTGGCTGATTAGGCTGTCTGTCAGCCTCTAAAGCAATCAGGGCAAGCTATCCCCCAACTTACTCCCAGTGTGATGTGATCCTCCATCTTCTTCCTCCCTCGTGGATTTCCCTGTCAATATTCACAGTAAAATAAAAATACCCCCAAATAAAAATACATAAACTATAAAAAAAAATAAACATCATGGGTATTGCTGAGTGTGAAAACACCCACAAACTACAAAAAAGATAAAGGGATCAAAATATGGTGATGAAAAGAAAAAAAAAATTTTTTTCAAGGCTTTTTTTAAAATCGGTATTAAAATGCAAGAACAACTATACAAAAGTGGTGTCGCCATAATCGTACTGACCTGGAGGATGAAAGTAACTGGGACTGAAAGGGTTAAATGATTGCACTTGAAACAACAAAACCAGCCTATCCTATACATGAATACCTACTTCACTTCTTGATCGTGGCTCTCCCTGAGCTCAAATACATATATATCTAATATATAAAGCTGAGTGTATGTATGTGTGTATGTCCAGTAAAGGAATCCGCATCGTCGCAGCTACAATCACGAAATTTGGCACACAGGTACATCAGGTGTCCGGGAAGGTTTTAGACTGGGTTTCAGCTCTCCAGGATGTACCTTTCCTGAGATATTCCCAAAAAATGCATTAGCCAAAAGAAGCCTGGTCACATGACCCTTATCAGCCAACAGAAGCTTGCAGGCCCTTATTCTCCACATACACACTGTTTCTCTAGGTTTCCATAACAACCCAGCCATTTTTCTTCACTGCTTTAGGGCAGGGGCAGAGTGCTGTGGATGACAATGTTAAAGAGGTATTCCGGTTACCATAAATATAACTTATATTTTAGACTAAGGCTCCATTCACACGTCCTGTTTTTCTTTCCTGATTCGATCCTGATCTGGATCCATTCATTTCAATGGGTCCTGAAAAAATCAGGATCGAATCAGGAAAGAAAAACAGGACGTGTGAATGGAGCCTAACTCATCAATCATTACCTAATATAATGTACATTTCACATATTTACCATTCAGTAGTAATAAAAGATATTTTCTTCCACTGCTACCTACTGTGTTTTCATAAATGTCCATGGAATCGACCTGTAATTCAGGCCACCCTAAAAAGAAGGACTTAAAAGCCACGCCCCCTCCCACTCCACAGCCGACGGGGATTGAAAAAATGAAGGTAAAAATCAACTTCTGTCAGTTGCAGGGGTGGGAGGGAGGGTGACTTTCTCCCGCCAGCTCACGCTCAGACTACATAATGCTGCTGTCTGAGAGTGAGCTGTTCAAAAGGACATCCCTGTGTCCATTCAGGTCCTGCGCCAGACGGAGGATAGGGAGTCTGAAAGCCGGACTGTCCGGCCTAAAACCGGACCTCTGGCCATTCTAGGGGCAGGCTGCTGTTACTGTGGCCAGATATCCGGTTTTAGGCCAAACTGTCTGGTTTTCTGGATCCCTGTCCTCCGTCCGGTGCAGTGCCTGGACAGACACAGGGATGTCCACCCTTTCAGTAGCTGTTTGAGTGTGAGCTGCAGCAACTGACTAAGGCTTCTCTCACCCCAGTCAGTCACTATGCAGCACACGGGTACTATCCTGGGACAGGGGACCTTTAAGGTTGTCACGGGTGATATCATGGGCACGAGGGTTACTATGGCGGCCTTGTTCCCAGGGTTGCCCAGCTGCAAGAATGTTCCCGTTACCCTCCTCGCACAAGGCACCAATAATTAAACCAATGCCAGGGGTCTAGGATAACGTTTGCTTTAATGCAGGAATGAATATGTTATACAGGTTACAGTCTCTCTGGTACACAGCCAGGTTTAGATGGTATGGATACAGTGGTAGAGTAGAGTGGCTTGACAATGCGCTGTAGCTTTAAGAGCTTAGCTGTCGGCTGACTTGAGATTAGAGGAGTAGTAGTAGTATAATAAGTAATTACAGACCTGATCCAATAGGTTAGTCTTTTCAGCTGAGTAAGGCACGGGTGACTAAAGAACTTTGAGCACTTGAAATACTTAGAGAATGACGCTGCCCTTGCACTCTGGCGACCAGGTGGAAGACGCATGAACCTTCCGGACGTGTAAGCCGGGGTAGAAGTGATCCTGAGTGGGTGACCCTCAACTCCTCAGAGGTCAGACAGTAGGTTCTGGAACTTTATATAAGTAGTCCTACTGAATACTTGGAAGAACCTGTGATGATCCTTACAGCTGTCTGGATGCAGTCTGGGTTAACTGTGCTGGTGATCAGAATGGCTGAATAACTAGGCCTCAGGCTTAAATGGATGGCTGAGATATGCAGGAGAGCTGTGCACTGTTCTCTGGTCTGTGCCAGAACCAGATCTCTCTGGAATATTCCAGCTCACTCCCTAGAGAAAAGGAGGGCGGAACTAGCTACATCCTCTGGTCTGTCATTGGCAGCTGACAGGTACCAGAGGGGTCACATGGTCAAGCACACTCCATCACATAAATGGCATGAAAAGGAACCAATGAGAATACAGCAATATAAGGCAATGCAGACAATAATGCATAGTGTGCAATACCAACTTTAGACACCAGATGTAAGTGTTTTGAGCTCAAATACAGGGAAAGCTAAGAATGAGGGAGAGTTTCGGAATGCAGGCCTTTACCTTTAGACTGGAAAAGACTAGGGAACCTAGGAATACTGAAATACCTCCGACACCTGCACACATACCAGTCTGGGCCATTACAACTAGAGCCTGTAGACATGGCTCCTTGTGGCTGACTGAGGGGGGCACCAGGCTATCACCTTCAGGTCAGGAACTTCTTCTTCTCCACCGTGTCTTCACGGAGCTGGGAGTGTTTCTTTATTATTAGGGTTCTGGTTCTTGGGGACCGGGGTCCTGGCTTTACTTTTGGGGGAGGTCTTTCTTTCTGGGATGAAGCAAGTGGCCACCGAAGCTGCTGTGGAGGTCACAGTTAAAGGGGGATGGCGCTGTGGTTGTTACTGTTAAGGGGGCAGGCTGCTGTGGAGGTCACTGTTAAAGGGGCAGGCACTGTGGAGGTCACTGTTAAGGGAGAAGGGGACTGTGGAGGCCACTATTGAAGGGGCAGTGGGGTACTGTGAGGTCACTGTTAAGGGAGCGCGGTACTGTGACAGTCACTGTTAAAGGGACAGTCGCTGTGGAGGTCTCTGTCAAGGGGGCCAGGAATGGTGGAGGTCAGTTAAGGGGACTGTACCCTATGGTCAGTATTAAGGGGTGGGTGCTGTAGAGGTCACTGTTAAGGGGGCGGGCCCCTGTTGAGGTCACTGTTAAGGGGGTGAGGTGCTGTGAAACTCACTGTTAAAGGGGCAGGCTGCTGTGAAGGTCAACGTTAAGGGGTTGGGCTGTTGTGGAGGTCCCATTTTAAGGAGACAGGGCACTTTAGGGGGGATTCAGTTTTAAGGGGTGGGGGCTGTGGAGGTCACTGTTAAGTAGGTAGGGTGCTGTAGAGGTCACTCTCGATATCTTTTAACGACACACACACAAACATTAAATGAAACAGATGAGATATGCCCGGGCGAAGCCGGGTCCTTTTGCTAGTATAAAATAAATAAATAAATAAATAAATATAAATATAAATATATATATATATATATATATATATATATATATATATTTGTCTTCATGTCAAGTAACATGTTATGCAGCATAAATATTTGTATTCAGGCTGTGATTTTTATATGGATTTGTATATGGATTGTATGTGATTTAATATAAAGAAGATTTGGCTACCTATTTACGATATTTTATGTTTGCAGGTTTATTATTGTTTTATCTAGCAAGATCTTGTATTTATGGGAAAAAAGATGGCTAGATGGTTTTCTGGTTCACATTATAAATGAATAGCTGTTAGTAAGATGAATGCTTAGGTACTGGAACCTGATATATTTCTCTCCCTGGTGTTCATGTGCTGCTAATGAATGTGACATGGAATCTGTCTTGTATGCTCAGCATCTCATTTTGTGTCATTTCTCTTGATATTTGCCATATGATACCAGATATTGCTGTTAATATAACATGTACTACTATTTGTCTATGGTATGTCAATGAGACCAGCTGAGTATTGTGCTAAATCTTTTTAATGGACATATGATTTGCTAGTTAATATTGAATGTATGAAAAGTATGCCATATTTTATGTTCTTTAACCCCTTAATGACCGGGCCATTTTGCACCTTCGTGACCAGACTGATTTTTGCTAATCTGACATGTGTCAGTTTATGTGGTAATAACTTTGGAACGCTTTTACTTATCCAGGCCATTTTGAGATTGTTTTCTTGTCACATATTGTGCTTCAAGACAGTAGTAAATTTGTGGCAAAATATTTCATTTTTATTTATAAAAAAAATAGCAAATTTACAAAAAATTTGGAAAAATTAGCAAATTTCCAAATTTCAATTTCTCTACTTTCAAAATAAATAGTAATACCTCCAAAAATAGTTATTATTTTACATTCCCCATATGTCTACTTTATGTTGGCATCATTTTCTAAATGTCATTTTACTTTTTTAGGACGTTAGAGGGCTTAGAAGTTTAGAAGCCATTTTTCAAATTTTCACCAAATTTTCCAAAACCATTTTTTTTAAGCACCAGTTCAGATGTAAAGTGATTTTGAGTGGCTTACATAATGAAACCCCCCATAAATGACCCCATTTTAGAAACTAAACTCCTCAAATTATAAAAAACTGCTGTTACGAACTTTGTTAACCCTTGAGGTGTTCCACAAGAATTAAAGGAAAATGGAGGTGAAATTTCAAAATTTCACTTTTTTTGGTAGATTATTCATGTTAATAATTTTTTTCTTGCAACACAGCAAGGGTTAACAGCAAACTAAACCTCAATATATATTGCTCTGATTCTGCAGTTTACAGAAATACCCCATATGTGGTGGTAAACGTTTCTATGGGTTTGTGGCAGTGGTCAGAAGGGAAGGAGCGCCATACGGATTTTGGAGGCAGATTTTGCTAAAATAGTTTGTAGGCACCATTTTGTAATTGAGAGACCCTGACGTACCCCTACAGTGGAAACCCTCAAAAAGTGACCCCATTTTGGAAACTACACCCTTCAACGAATATATTAAGGGGGGTACTGGCCACTTTGACCCCCTAAGCGTTTTACGGAATTTGGAAACACTTGGCTGTGAAAATGAAAAGTTTCATTTCTTCCAATAAAATGTTGCTATAGCCCCAATTTTTTTTATTTGCATAAGGGGTAACAGGAGAAAAGCACCCCATAATATGTTACCCATTTTCTCCTGAATACGGCAACACCCCATATGTGGTGGTAAACTGCTGTGGGGGCACATGGCAGGACTCAGAACAGAAGGAGTGCCATATGGATTTTACACAGATTTTGATGGATTGGTTTGCGGGAGCCATTGATTTTTAATTTTTGGAGCTATTGTCTTATGTAGGGGCTCATTTTTTGCAGGATGAGGTGAGGTTTTCATTGGTACCATTTTGGGGTAAATACGCCTTTTTGATCGCTTGGTATTACTCTTTTTGCGAGTCAAGGTGAAAAAAATAGCTGTTTTGGCATAGTTTTTTTTAGCATTTTTTTTACAGCATTCACCTGAGGGGGCAAGTAATGTGATATTTTTATAGAGCAGGTTTTTACGAACGCGGCGATACCCAATATGTCTAACATTTTTATTATTGTTAAGGGTGCATTCACATCACCGTTAGGGCTTCCGTTCAGGCTTTCCATTATAACATCGTTATAACGGAAAGAAACGGAATCCCTAGGACGGACATCAAACAGGACTTTGTTTGACAGGACTTTGTTTTCCGTCCAGCATAACGGCATCCAGACGGATCCGTTATGCAGGGCCATAGGCTTCTATTATGACGGATCAAAACGGAATGCCTCTTAAAGGTGTCCGTTTTGATGTCCGTCCTAGGGATTCCGTTTCTTTCCGTTATAACGATGTTATAATGGAAAGCCTGAACGGAAGCCCTAACGGTGATGTGAATGCACCCTTAGATGCATTTTAGAACAGAATTAAATCTTGTTTATGTGTTGCCATTTTCAGAGAGCCATATTTTTTTTATTTTTCGGGCGATTGTCTCAGGTAGGGTACCATTTTTGCAGGACAAGATGACGGTTAGATTAGTACCATTTTGGGTTAAATACATCTTTTTGATCGCCTGCTATTACACTTTTTGTGAGGGAAGAGGGAAAAAAATGGCTATTTTGGCATAGTTTTTTTTTATTTATTTTTTACAGCATTCGCCTGGGGGGCCATCTCATGTAATATTTTTATAGAGCAGGTTGTTACGGACGTGGCGATACCCAATGTGTCTAACATTTTTATTTTTGGAAAGTTTTACACATTAGATGCATTTTTGAACAGAATAAAATCTTTTTTTTGTGTTGCTATTTTCTGAGAGCCATATTTTTTTTATTTTTCTGGCGATTGTCTCAGGTAGGGTATCATTTTTGCAGGACAAGATGACGGTTTGATTGGTACCAATTTGGGTTAAATACACCTTTTTGATCGCCTGCTATTACACTTTTTGTGAGGGAAGAGGGAAAAAATGGCTATTTTGGCATAGTTTTTTATTTATTTTTTTTTACAGCATTCGCCTGGGGGTCCATCTCATGTAATATTTTTATAGAGCAGGTTGTTACGGACGTGGCGATACCCAATATGTCTAACATTTTTATTTTTGGAAAGTTTTACACATTAGATGTATTTGTGAACAAAATAAAATCTTTTTTTTGTGTTGCTATTTTCTGAGAGCCATATTTTTTTTATTTTTCAGGCGATTGTCTTAGTTAGGGTCTCATTTTTTGCGGGACAAGATTACGGTTTGATTGGTACCATTTTGGGGTACATACGCTTTTTTGATCGCCTGCTATTACACTTTTTGTAAGGGAAGGTGACCAAAAAATGTCTGTTTTAGCACAGTTTTTTTTTTTTTTTTTACTGCGTTCACCTGGCGGGGTGGATGATGTGATATTTTTATAGAGCCGGTCGATACGGACGCGGCGATACCTAATATGTATACCTTTCTTTTTTCACCTTTTTTTTACCATTTTTTTTAACTTTTTTTTTGAAAATGGCTTTTTTTTTTTAACTTTTATTATTATTATTTATTTATTTTTACTTTATTTTTTAACTTTTCATTTACCACTTTATTTAACTTTTGGGGGTCTGATCCCCTTTACAATGCATTACAATACTTTTGTATTGTAATGCATTGGCTGTAAGTGTATTACTCAGTGTAATACACTTACAGCCTGCTTCCTGTGCGATCGCACAGGAACGCAGGGATAGCAGCCACGATGCCTAAGGAAGGCATCGGGCTGCTATCCAAGCCATCGGGTCCCCGTCACAGCAGCACGGGGACCCGATGGCCCCGCTCGCCATCCTGAATAGCGGCGGACCATGCCGCACGCCTCATGTGCCGCGGTCAGCGCTGACCGCGGCACATGAAGGGTTAATGCGCCAGCATCGGTGTTTTCACCGATGCTGGCGCATTCAGCAGGGGTCCGGCTATTGGGCACAGCCGGACCCCCGTCGCTCGTCCGTCCTGGGGCTCCCTGACACCCCTTTTCTGCAGCGCCGTCTTTAGACGGCGCTGCAGACTGGGGACTCGCGCCGCCCGCCGTCTAAAGACAGTGGGCGGTCGGCATCGTGTTAAAGGCAAGAATTGTTGACAATATTTTTTAGATTTTCCATGCGGACAGCACACAGCACATATGCTCTCAGTATTTTTTGCGGGCTCATAGAAATAAATGGGTCCGTATTTTTCATGTGAAAAATGCGGATCGGAGCCCGCAAAAAATACTGTTGTGGTAAAGAGGCCTAAGGCTGCATTCACACGAACGTTGTGTTTTGTGGTCCGTAAAATGGCATCTGTTTTTTTTTTTTTTTTGCAACTCCACTGTAACAATGCCTATCCTTGTCCGCAAAGCGTGGGGCTACTGAACGGACAACGGATGCTGATAGCACACGGTGTGCTGTCTGCATTTTTTGCTGACCCATTGAAGTGAATGGGTCCACATTTGAGCTGCAAAATATGTGGCTCAGATGCCGAGGAAATGTTGTGTGAATGTAGCCTAAGGCCCCATTCACACGACCGTATGTTCATTTCTGTATCTTATCCGCATTTTTGCGGATAAGATGCGGAACCATACGGATCCATTCATTTTTCCATAGGAAAAAAAAAATGCGGTATGCACACCGTTTGCATTCCGCATCCGTATATTACGGAAGTTCTCCCGCAAAAAAAATGAAACATGTCCTTGTCCGCAAAACACGTCCGTAGCCCCATTAAAGTCAATGGGTCCGCAAAAATGCGGAACACTACGGAAGACTTCCCGTATGTCTTCCATTCCGTTTTTATACAGATCACGGAATACATACGGTCGTGTGAATAGGGCCTTAAGCTAAGCCTTTCCCATTCCAACAGATGATAGACATGTTAGACATGCATATATCATTCCCAGAAACCAAGAGAACATGGCTGGACATAGCATTGCCTCTAGTTGTAAGGTTTCAGCCCCAGTGTTTTCAGAGGCCGATGTTCTACAGGAACTTGTCCGGCTAAAGTTAAATAAGGCAATGGGTCCGGATGGCATCCGGACTTAAAGAACTCCGATCTGTGATTGTTGGCCCCCTGACTGATCTGTATAATCAGTGCTTTCTTACAGGAGATGTTCCTGATGATTGGAGAATGGCCAATGTTGTACCGATTCACAAGAAGGGTAGTAGAGAAGAAGCTAGTAACTATAGGCCAGCCCGCTTGACATCTGTAGTGGTAAAAATGATGGAGACTCTTCTAAAAAAAGAAGATAATTGACCACCTAACAACAAACAACTTGATGGACCCAAACCAGCATGGCTTTACTGAGGGCCGATCATGTCAGACTAATCTCATTGATTTCTTTGACTATGTAACTAAAGTGCTGTATGAAGGTGGTGCAGTAGATATCGCCTACCGGGATTTCAGTAAAGCTTTCGGTTCCCAGATAAAGAGCTGATAGAGAAGTTATCAAAAATTGGACTTAACCCCTGGATAGTTCAGTGGATCTGCAGTTGGCTGAAGGACAGATACCAGAGGGTTGTTGTTAATGGAGTGTATTCTGAGCAGAGGCTGGTTACAAGTAGGGTGACACAAGGATCTGTTCTGGGTCCTGTTCTGTTTAACATGTTTGTAAGTGACATAAGGGACGGCTTGGTAGGGAAGGTTTGCTTGATTGCTGATGACACAAAAGTGTGCAATAGGGTTGATGTTCCAGGAGGTGTCTGTAATATGGAGAATAATTTATCTTTATTAGATAAGTGGTCAAAACAATGGAAACTGCAGTTCAATGTTTCCAAATGTAAAATAATGCACTTGGGGAGAAGAAATCCTCTATCTGAGTATCGTATTGGCAGTTCTGTGTTAACAAAGACCTCAGAAGAGAAGGATTTGGGGGTTGTCATCTCTGACAGCCTCAAAAGGAGTAACCAATGCAGCCAGGCAGTAGGGAAAGCAAATCGTATGCTTGGCTGCATAGCTAGAGGCATAACAAGCAGAAAGAGGGAGATTGTGATCCCTCTGTATAGAGCTCTAGTGAGACCACATCTGGAATACTGTGTTCAATTCTGGAGACCTCACCTGGAAAAGGATATTGCTAAAATAGAACGGGTCCAAAGAAGAGCTACAAAAATGGTGGAAGGTCTAAAGCATAGAACTTATCAAGAAAGACTTCTTAATATGTATAGTCTGGGGGAAAGAAGAGAAAGGGGGGACATGATTGAAACCTTTAAATATGTTAAAGGACTGAATAAAGTTCAGGAGGGAAGGGTTATTAATAAGAAACAGAACACAAGAACAAGGGGGCACAATCTGAGGTTAGTTGGGGGAAAAATCAAGAACAACATTAGAAAATATTATTTCACTGAAAGAGTAGTAGAAGCTTTGAACAAACTTCCAGCAGAGGTGGTTGATACATCCACAGTAACTGAATTTAAACATGCCTGGGATAAACATGTATCTATCCTAAGATAACAATAAAGGAATAATAAAAGGGCAGACTAGATGGACCAGGTGGTCTTTATCTGCCGTCAATCTTCTATGTTTTTATGTTTCTAAGCGTGGTCTAACATACAATACACCTCACATATACTAGGCAGTCTCCATAATAAAACATAATAAAAAATAGTACCCTCCCAGATTGATGCAGTAAATCACATACATTTATGCTGCGCCTTAAAAAAATTTAACCCCCACAAAAAATAAATTTATAAACCATGTGGAAAGTGAGTACACAGAAACTGACCCTTAACTCCTTAGGCATTAGTGGTAGTAGCATGTTACAGTCCCCAGCATTGCCTGGACTGTGAGAAAATGGCCGAATTGATGTAGTAATCAGATTTATGCTGCGCCTTAAAGGAATTTCCCCTCCCCCCCAAAAAAAACAAAAACAAACAAACAAAAAAAAACCACATTTCAAACGTGTGCAAAGTGAGTACATGGAAACTGAACCTCAGATATTAGTGATAGTGGCATGATGCAGGCCCCAGCATTGCATGGACTGTGAGAAAATGTCAGTATTGATGTAACAATCCCATATATTTATGCTGTGCCTTAAAGAAATTTAATCTCCTCCTCAAAAAGAATTTTAAAATTTTAACTCTGTGGAAAGTGCACGAAAACTGACCCTCAGGCATGGGTGGCATGATGCAGACCCCAACATTGCCTGGAATGTGACAAAATGTTGGTATTAATACAGTAATCACACACATTTATGCTGCGCCTTAAAGAAATTTAACCTCACCCCCCCGTCCTCAAAGTTTATTTATTTATTTATTTTTATCTGAATGTAATGACATACAGAATATTAAAATGACAACCAAGTGGAAATTGAAACTGACGATTGAGAGGCATTAGGAGCATGAGTGGCAAGATGGGATACTGCCAGCACGGCTAGGGGGTTGAGGTCTATACATCAGAATCAGCCAGAGGAGCGTTGAAATCCTCCTGAATCCAGACTTGGTTCATTTTTACAAAAGTAATGTTATGGACACTGGCAGAGGAAAAATTGGTCTTTTTGGAGTTTGTGCCTAAATACACTGTAGGGTCTATATTCATTTAGGGGTGTGATAAAGGAGACATATACACTACTTTTGATGTTGGGGAGACATATGTAAATGGGTGGTATATGTTAAAAATGTCATTGCATTACCTAACACCATTTGTGCATCATCAACATCTGTGCATCAGAATCTCCTTCATGTAACAAGTGAAAAATAGTGAATTATGGTGTATGTGTATATGTAACATAGTAACATAGTTCGGCCTGTTATCCTGCAAGTTGATCCAGAGGAAGGCAAAAACCCCTGTGAGGTAGAAACCAATTTTCCCCACTTTAGGGGAAAAAAATGTCCTTCCCGACTCCAAGAATAACTCCCTGGATCAACAACCCATCTCTAGTAACTATAACCTGTAATATTATTACACTCCAGAAATACACCCAGGCAGGGGCATAGCTAAAGGCTCATGGGCCCTGGTGCAAGAGTTCAGCTTGGACCCCCCCCCTTCCCTCAGCGCTGGTGCACCTAGCTTTTCTGCCGGCCAAGTCAAAAATTGAACCCCCCCCATGCCAAATTCTCACCATAACCTTTTCCCTCCTAACATTACGTATATCACTACTGAACATACAGGGTAAGGCTACATTCACACCACAGTTGTTTTTGCAACCTCCGATCTGCATATTTTGCGGCTCAGATGCGGACCCATTCACTTCAATGAACACTGTATGCTGTCCGCATCTCTATGTCCCTTCCTATTTTTGTCCGTTTTGCGGACAAGGATATGCATTGTTACAGTGGATCCGCAAAAGAAACGGATGCCATATGGAACATCATCCTTTTTTTGCGGATCCGCAATTTGCAGACTGCAAAACACAATGTTCGTGTGAATGTAGCCTAATACTTGTACAGTGCCCCATACCTCTTACATCCAGTGACGTCTCCTCTGATGTAGATCTTCTCTTTCCTCATCTTCTCCTTTCAGATCAGACGTCATTTTTCAGCCATTTCTCATCTCTACAGTTTGACAGAAAAAAATCTTAGTTTACTACTTTTTCATCATCCTCCCGTCTTCTGGACAAATCATCCTACCACACAGTAGTACCACACAGATAGTGCCCTTCAATAATTATTGGCACACAGTGCCCTAAAATAACTGCGCCCAGCAACGTCCCCCAGAAATAACTGTGCTATGCTGATACTGTGCCAGGGTGCCCCCCACAGTAATAGTGCCACCCAAAGTCCTAACTAATAATTCTCTGCCAGAGTGCACTTGTTAGTAATAGTGCCCCCAACAGTACTAATGTCCCCACTGTGCCACAGAAGTAATAATGCTTCCAATGTGCCAGTAAGAAGTGCCCCTATAGTGCCCCCCAATAATGTGCCAGTACGAAGTGCCCCCATGTGCCAGAAGTGCCCCCAAAATTTCACCCCAATAATGTGCCAGTAAGAAACGCCCCAATAATGCACCAGAAGTTCCCCCCATTGATTCCCCCCCCAAATCATGTGCCAGTAAAAAGTGCCCCACCCCCATAGATGCCCCCCAAATTTTGTGCCAGTAAGAAATGCCCCCCAAATGATGTGCCAGTAAGAAATACCCCCAGTGCCCCCATGTGCCAGTAAGAAATGCCCCCAATGCCAGTAATAATGTCCCCAGTGCCAGTAAAATGCCCCCAGTACTTCCGTGCCAGTAAAAATGCCCCCAGTGCCAGTAAAAATGCCCCCAGTGCCAGTAAAAATGCCCCCAGTGCCAGTAAAAATGCCCCCATGTTCCAGTAATAAATGGCCCAAGTGCCCCATGTGCCAGTAAAAATGCCCCCAGTGCCAGTAAAAATGCCCCCAGTGCCAGTAAAAATGCCCGCAGTGCCAGTAAAAATGCCCACAGTGCTCCCCTGCAATTAAGAAATGCCCCCAAGTGCCAGTAAGAAATGCCCCCATGTGCCAGTAAGAAATGCCCCCCAGTGCCCCCATGTGCCAGTAACAAATGCCCCCAGTGCCCCATGTGCCAGTAAAAATGCCCCCAGTGCCAGTAAAAATGCCCCCAGTGCCCCAATAGAGCTCCGGTCTGTGATTGCAACAATAAAAAAAAAAAACACTAATACTTACCTCCATCAGGCTGGCAGTGATGCGATGCAGGCCTCTTCCGGCCTGTGTCCCGGCCTCTGATAGGCTGCAGGCCTAGTGCCTGCAGCCTATCAGAGGAAGGGGCAGGGGAGACACCTATCCCTCCCCTGCCCCGCAGTACAGGCATCTGTAACGCCGCCCTGAGGACGGCGATACAGATGACTATGAAGATGAGCGCTTCCACAGGAGGACAATATTTGCACATGGGTACAGTTGGTTACAGGACAGAAACCAAAGAGTTGTAGTGAATGGCACATACTCAAAATGGGCTACAGTCAGCAGCAGGGTACCACAAGGATCCATATTAGGCCCAATTCTCTTCAATGTCTTTATCAGTGATCTTGAGAACAGGATTGAGAGTAAAGTGCCAGTTTTAACTGATGACTTGAAAATGTATAAGATATTTAGAACCCAGCTTGATTGTCAAATTCTGCAGAAAGATCTAGATAAGCTGGCAGCATGGGCAAGAACGTGAGAGATTAATTTTAATGTTGATAAAGGAAAAGTTATGCTCCTGGGCCACATTAATCTTCTGGCTGCATAATCTGGCCTAGGTGCAAAAAAGATTTTAAGCTGTTGTGGTGATGTGTGTAGTAATGTGAGGTGTAGGGTGTGTATCTCGCCTGGTTTGTCAGTTTAGCCAGGTGAGAACTGAAATCCAGAAGTGGTATAGCTTCAGCAAGCATAGTTGCTGGAGCTGGTTTTTGTTCAATGTTGCATGGGCTGGATTTCTTGGACTGAGAGACAGGTTGGAAGTGGGAGTCTTCCAGTCCACACACCCAAATCCGTCACAGGTTTTCCCTGGCCCCAGGTGAGGCCAGCTGGATTATTCAGGCAGGGATAAGTTAACCTGCACTGTGTGTTAGAGAGAGGAAAGAAAGGCTGTGGAGGCTCTGTGTGGCCTCAGCCACGAGGGCTGAGGGGCCACAATGCTCAGAGTAGCCTGGAAGTTTGGGGGCCCAATGACCCTAGGAGAAGAGGGTCAAACGGTCAGAGTCGGGAGGACTGTTGGACCATCTCCCCCCAAAGGTACAGTTGAAGTCACAGCCAGGAGGCTGCTGGACTGAACGTCTGAGGAAGCCGCACTTAAAGGCTGTGTGTGAACAGCGTTTGTATTTAGGTTAGTTAGCTGAACTATGTGTAGTCAGAGCCCAGCCGGGCAGGTGTTATTTTGATGGTTTTGTTTCATGCTGTAGCAAAAAGTGTGAAAATAAAGTTGTGTGGACTTAAAAATCCGTGTGTTTTGAAGAGATTGTGTGATGTCGACCCCCTGAGAGGATACGATCCCTTACAGTGTATACAAAACCTGTAATCCCAATGTAATGTAAGGCCACACCTGAAATATGGGATTCTGTTTTGGGCTCCATATTCTATAAGAGATAGGTGACTAGATTATTATGGGATGGAAGGTCTCTCATAAACAAACTAAAAAATTGGTCTTGTTTAGCTTGGAAAATACACACCTTAGGCCTCATGCACATGACCATGTGCTGGCCATGCCCTTTCTGTGAATCGCAAATTGCTTTCACCTGCCAAGCGCACATGCTATAGGTCAGCCAGTTTCATGGGTGCCGATCTGCTGACAGATGCCCTTTAAATACATGCAGGTGCTGGCTTGAAAACTATAGAATATTATTTGTGGACAACATCTTTAATTATTCCAAGTGAAGCACGTAAACAAGCTTTAACTAACAATTCAAAGCAGGTTATCTCCTATATTAATAGGACATCATATTGGTTTACACGTGTGTCTGTAACTGCCTCTCATGACACGTCTGTTTTAGTAACTATGTGCATTCCCCATGTAATAATTCTGCAGCATCTATATTTATGACTCTAGGTTGTGCCATTCCTTTACTATTCCTGCTTGATTTCTTGAATTTCCAGAAGTTTGAAGTGAAGGTCCAGATGGATGTTACCAGTTGAGGGTGTGTCCCTGCACAGTCTGACACTGATTGCACACTGTCAGACTGTGCAGGGACCCCCCCACACATACACACAAAACTGGTAATATCCATCTGGACCTTTATTGCAAACTACTAGTAATTCATTGATAGCTTCTGGCAGGCATAATATAAGATTTGCACAACATAGGGCCACATTTATTAATACGTTTTAGATACGTATAGCTGGCGGTAGATCCACCGAAGTTATGAAGAGGCGCAGGCCTCTCCATAACCTTGGCGTATCCACCGCCACTTTTAAATGTAAGACAACTTCTGAGCTGTCTTACATTTAGACAATTTTCTACGCCTAAAACGGGCCCATCCCCTTCTCCGCCCACGCCATGCCCACAATTTCAGACCTGGCGTGAGTGGGGCAGAGTTGCAGATAGTGGTGCTACTAACCGATGTGCCGCCATCTGCGCCTGAAATACTCCTAATTTAGGCGTATTTCAAGATAGTAAATTACCCCCATAGGGTCATTAGAATAGATGCTCCAGAATTGTTATTACAAGGGAGGTTGAAGTAGTTGCTAAGACGGATTGGTCAGGAGAGGTTACAGGTCCTCTTTAACTACTATGTGCAGTTAGCGTGAAATATGTATTTTCCCTCACAGTTTATGTTATATATGAGGTCAATGGAGCTTGTTTTTATTTTTCATGTCTTGCACATTTAAAATTAGCCCTAAATAAATCTCATTACAACTATAAATTATAATGGTTGTAAAATGCGGATGCTGCAGTGAGAGACCTAGTCATAAGCCTTAATAAGCCGCACACAGGCTGAATTACCCACCGCACCCCAAGAGGTTTATATATATTCTTTTTTAATTACATGTGCTTGCAAACTGTGTCAGGGTATTTAAATCAGCCTCTCGACTTTGCTGATCAACAAAGAGCTATATGAAACATAAAAGAACACCATCTCACCATTTCAGGCATTTCGGGTTTCATTTTTTCTTTTGAATACCCAGTACTGCAGTATGATAAATAATGCCTGTAATTTAGACATTAATGGAAACTGGAGCATTAATAATTGATAAAAGACAGACAGAAAAATCATTTTCTACTTTGTTTCATATCTCAGCATAAAATATGACATAATTTAATTTCTGGTTCTGATGTAATAGCGTAATTCTAATTTAAATAATATTATACATTGCAGAAGATCCAATTGGGAAATGAACTATATGCACAGATGACAGCAGTGATGTTATGCGCCCATGTGTATTAAATAATCCAGAGGTTCCCACCTGCGCGCCATCCATCAGTTCTCACTTCTGCAACGCTCCGGGTGAACAAAGCCTTCCAGTGCTATATATGTGGAACATATTTATTTTATTTATTTTATTTTATGCACTTATATAGCTCTGCTATATTCCGCAGCGCCTTACGGACATATTGTATGTTTTATTACTCAATGGTGTAGCCGGGGTATCAGAGGAAGCTAATCACTGAATATCTATATATTCTCAACATAAATCTACTGCATTTTCTGGCAGCCACCACTAGGGGAGCTTGGTTACAGCTTCCATTGATTTCCAAGGTAACAGCATATAACAATACAATGAGCTCCACCTAGTGGTGGCTGCAGGCAGGTTTATCATGTACTAAGCAGGAGATAGAGAGCCATAAGGAGGATATTTATCAATGTATTTTTGGAACTTTTCTTGTATAAATGCATTGAGAAACATAACGTTCCATTTTGTCCAACATAAAAATCAGGTAGAATAGTTGAGTGTGACTCTTTTTTACTGCATGTTTGGTTCAAGGAGCCAAACGTATTGTGTGTAGGTCTAAGATCTAGAAGGATTGCTAGGAATCATGGATATGACTCTTTGGCAATGAAAACATTCAGTAGTTCACTTAGTAACTGCATATGCTGTGAAAACAGATTATACAGCTACAAATAGGTTTAGATATAGGGTGATACGAAAATCACAAGGCCATATAGAAAAATATTTATTTTATCTTTTAATTGTTCCGTCATTCCACCATTGTATTTTTACATCCATAATTCTGTGCTGATTAGGGGAACTCTGTTTTTGGATTTGTTAAATTATATAATTCAGCTGCCCTGTAGCCATCACTAATGTGAACTAATCTGGATTTGTTCTTTTAACGTCCAACTAAATGGGAGCTGCAGAAATCTTTATATGGTGAGATCCCCAGTGAAGGATGCAAATGTTGACAGAGTGTTTCTCCTGTGACCCACTCCTATCTCCAGAACGGGGCACCAGAAGTAAACTGAGAACAGCGGTGCCTGCGCTGCCACCCTCCATTAATTTCTTTTGGAGTTCCAAAAATAGACGAGCACTGCTATTTCAATAGAGCAATTTCTTTTCTATTGGCGGTTCCATCTAAGTGAATGGAGCAGTGGCCACGCTTATGTGGTGTGCTCTCTATTCATTTCTATGGGATTTCTGAAAATAGACAGGCGTGCTCACTATTTTTGTAATTCCCATAGAAGTGAATGGAGGGCATGGTGCACATGGATGGTGTACTCTCGTTCATTTTAGGGTCTCTGTTCTAGAGAGAGGTTTAATTGCCACCTCTGGGACCAGCACCTATCTGACATTGGTGGCATATCTTCGAGATATGCCACCAGTGTCTGAGGTGACAAAACCCCTTTAAGCGTCAATGAGAGCCAGTATCAAATTCCTTTGCAAAATTCAAGAACCCTGTCTCCACAGCTTCCTCTTTGTCCAGGCTTCTACTCATCTTCTCCAAAAACAGGTTAGTCTGACAAATTTCTTCCTTGGTAAACCCATGTTGGTTATCACTTATAATATTATTTACGGTTCATGTACTCCTGTGTATAGTCACTTAAGAGTCCTTCAAACAATTTTCCCACAATGGAATTTAGACTCATTAGTCTATAATTACCTGGGGAAGACCTTAAGGGGCCATTCAGACAGCCGTAGTATTGCATATCCGAAAAAATGCAGATCCGCAATACCACGGATGCCACCCGGTGTGTGTTACGCAATTTGTGAACATGCGGCCGGGCACCCTGTTCAAAATGCCTATTCTTGTCCACTTTTGCGGACAAGAATAGGACATGCTCTATATTTCATTATGGAGCCGCGGCACGGAGCTGCGGCACAGCAAGATCCCGTGCCGGCCATTGAAGTGAACGGGCCCGCACCTAATCCGCAATTTTGCGGAATAGGTGAGGACCCGTTCACACGGTCGTGTGAACAGGCCCTTAAAGGTTTTTTTCCATTTCAGACTATCACTAGGAGTACTAGGAGTACAGAGCCCAGAAAGTTATGGAGGGAGCACTGCACATGCGCAGCCGCCCTCTATATATCCAAGCTATTTCCATCAGCCCCATAGAAGTGAATGGGAGCGGTGGTCGTGCGCTCCCATTCAATACTATGGGGAGAGCACCACCTTCCCCTCTCCATTCTCGGCATAGGTGTGAGTCCCAGAGCTGGGACCGAAGCCTATCAAACAATGGGGGCATATCCTAGCGATATGCCCCCATTGTCTCAGATGAGAATACTCCTTTAAGCCGTTTTTAAATATAAACACCACATTTGCCTTATGCCAGTCGCTTGGTACTGACTCTATCAATCTCAAGAGAATCTCTAAAAGTTAGGGCTCATGCATACAAGCGTAAGCAGTCAGTACCCATGGATGCGGACCCATTGACTTGAATGGGTCTGCGATCTGCAAGATACGGCAAAAGATAGGACATGTCTTATATTTTGAGGTGCAGAGGCACGGACCTGAAATCCCACAGAAGCACTGTTTACTGCGGGCCTGCTATTTAAAGTCCACAATACACTGAACCCTTATTCTCATTGGTATGAGCCCTTATGAACAAAGGCACAGCAATAACTGAAGTGACTTCTTTAAGAACTCTTGAGTGTAATTCATCTATACCCGTAGCCTTGTTTACGTCCTATTTACTTTATTTCGGGTTGCTAGGAGAACATCTACATTCACCCATTTGAGTGCATAATTGGATGTATTAACAGCACTGGCACCATTGACATCTCTCTCTTCTTTTGTATATAAAAAAAAAATTAAAAATGAGCAGTTCTGCTTTTTCTTTATACCCAATGAGCATCTCCCTGTTAGCTTTGTTTATGCGGCCTACCTACTCTGACCTTGGTTTTTAACAATCTCTATATTTAAAAGCATTTGTTTATTTAATTTTTACAGATTTTATTTAGCCCTTTGTAAATTTCAAAGACTACAGATGACCCCTTTTTAGTCAATGATCGACCTTTTAACAGAGGCTGTAAGGCATGTGGGGTTTAATTTTAGTTGTTTATACTTGTTTCCTACTGTGATACATTTTGCAATCTAATTACTGAATTTAGATTTAAACAATAGATGCTCGTAGTCTATATCCTAAAGAGCTGCCCTCAACCTGCTAAAATTGAAAGTTTTTGCAACTTTCAGCTACAGTCTGTTTTCTACAGTTCAGAGGAAATATAATTATATTGTGATCACTATTCCCAAGCATTTAAAAATATCATCACTCTACCCACCTGTGCAGTCTGTTCTGTTTTCTTATACAGCTCACCTTATGTCTCTTCCGTAATGTTAGGGGGTCCATAGATTACACAAAGTATTATTTTTTTATTGTTTCTTCACCTTTGTAATTCCATTCATGGGGCTTCAGCATCCTTACCATCCTTACCCACAATTGCCTCTTTAACATTTGTTTTTATACTACTCCTAACATATGCAGCAAACCCCTGAGGAGTAGTAGTGGCCCTGATGAGATGTTGTTTCACAGTATACTCCCTCAGGCCGTTGCTCTGTAAAGATGCGATTGCTGGTTACTCTGCCAACTAAGCACATTGTAGCTTCTAAATGTATGTAGTTTTGATTCTGTTAATCTCTCTGGAGCAGTGCTCTCACAGAAAATCTGGATAAAGTCCCTCGGAGTAGAAGCTCTAGCATGTGCTTCCTTCATCCACATTATCTTGATAGAACTCCCCCTCCTGGACCAGCTCAATCCTACCAAGTAGGGAGGAACAGAGTGGTTAACCCTGTCCCTACCAACCATACCTTACATGCTGGTGTACATGCATAACATGGTAAAACAATAACATACAAAATATACCTCCCAGGCCTGGGGTACTGCACAAACAGACACAATCCACTTCCTTTCCTATTGGCCTTGTGTAAAAACATGAAGACTAACAACCCACTCATGTGAAGAGTCTAGTCATGTCTCAACCACATCAACTATATCAATGTGTTCCTTAGCACAATAGACTTAAATTCACCCATTTTGCTTACTAGGCTTCTGGTATTTGTGAACATCCACTTTAAGTGCTATTTAATTTTCCACAATTAGTTTATCTTTTTGGTATGTTTGTATTCAAAGTTAGTTTGTAACATCTGGGTCTCCTTATCCACTGCCCTTATAAGCCCCCATCATCCATTTATCTACTCACAAATATATTCTGACCCCACTCTGAACTATCTTCTACCTAATTTATTGCCTTATCCCTCCCTATTCCTAGTTTAAACACTCAGCCAACCCTGCTACACTTCTTTCCCCCAGCACAGAAGATCTTCCGCGTGGAGTATTGTAGACCAAGCAATGCCCCTCTGGATTTCTAGGAAACATATTCAAATTAGCTTTCCTAAGTCTATCTGATGCCAGCAGATGTAAGATGTGCATATTTCTCTCTCTTTCCGTCTCAAAAATCCCCCCCAAAATTCAGGTTTGTTAGAATACAAACTTTTTTGTAAATTCTGGACGAATTCTGAACCAGTAGAATCGATTCACTTACTTGGCACCTAGTTCTTTAAAATTATATTTAAGGATCCTTCACTACCAAGATATGTTGTTGTTGGTTTTAACATATGTAGACCACAACAGTAAGTATTATTATTCTTTGTTATTTTACACTATTTCAGATTAAATCGATTCGCTACTTGAAGCATGAGGAAATTTGGTCCTTCGTCGACTTCGATTCACTCAACACTAATTAAATCCCCTGACTTAATGCTGCAGTTAACCAAAGTAATTTATAAGGTGAATTCAGAGCGATAAAATAAGGAGAAAGGTAAAGTCAGTATGTGACCTATATGTACATTACGTACAAGACGCGTACAAGACGCACTTTTTTCCCCCAAAAGTAGGGGGAAATGGCCCTGCATCTTATAAAGTGAATACTAGTGAGCGCTTCCCTTATGGAAGTGCTTAATAGTATGTATTAGGTGCCGGGAGTGGGGAAACATACTCACCCTCCTGCGCTGCAGGTCCGCTCCGGCCAGCTCTGCACTATCCTGACCCCAAACAGCGTCAGGATGTAGCGTGCGCACTCTGACCTGACACTGCACGCAGTCAGCACCGGCGGGAGAAGACAGAGGAGCGAGACTTGCCGGAGAAGAAGAGGAGCCGTGGTGCAAGAGAGGTAAGCAGAGTTTGTTGTTTTGGGCTGATCTGAATTCAGATAAGTAATGTTAAACTAACTAGTTTGTGCTCCGGCCTGTCAAAATGGATGGATTTTTTTTATAGACCACTTACAGATGATGTTTGTCATATGTTTTTAGGTTAAGAATGTCACATAAATGTTTTGCATTTGCATAAAATACATGGCCAATAACCACATCACAAAATCACAGTAATCACGATAAAACCAAGAGCATTTTCAACGTCATTTTTACCACATCGTCAAAGTCATTTCATGTAGCTACTGTATAACCTCAAGGCAGCAAATAGGGGATGTGAGCACTAAACATGCCTTGGGCAGCACAATCTAAATATAGCCCTGGGTGTTTGGGAGAATAATATCTGATAGGGCTGCCATTTCTAAGACTGACACCCTGTGAGCACAGTAACAGGCCTTCCTTTTCTTGGACCTCTTTTTGCTCCCCCTAACCGCATTAACACATCTACTTGCCTGTTCTTCTGAACGGGACTGGAATACCTCTAAATTACATTTCTATCTGACCAACTTCTTGCTCAGTGAGCAGCATGCTCCTTTCAAGTTTCGCCTCTGGTGTTGCATTTTGCTCTTTCAGATCTCTAATGTGAGCTTCTGACAGGGCAGTATGCTCACGTTTTTCACAGTGATATTCACCCTGGACCTCTTGCTCCAGGTGTGCATAGGTGCTAGCCATTATCCTAGATGCAACAACAGTGAAAAATAATGTTAAGTAAAGTAAGGTACTCTGAAATTTGGATCAAAGTCAATTCGTTTAGCTTTAATTTGCATAATCATCAGGGGCTGAGGGTGACAGCAGGCCCATGAGCTAGAAGCAGGATGGCAATGTGCCGATGAGTCAGCAGGGTGGAAACAGTGGGAGATCTGGAGCTAAATGCACCCGGGGTAGACCGTATGCTACTAAGGAGCCTACATGTCAGGAAATAACCAGCAGTGCATGGGTTCATAAAGGCAATGGCAGGCAGTTAGCAACGAGTGGTGGGGGGAAAATGCCATACTTGTTAGCGTTAGCTTGACAGTATGCAGGATATGTCGGCAGAAGGTGAAACCATGTAATTAATATAGTGGTACAGCCTGACCCAGCAACCGCTGCATCTCCCAGCGGCCCACATGCCTTCTCCAGCAGTCAGGGCTCCTCAATCCAGCAGAAGGAAGCTGTTGTTCCTTACCTTTGTCTAATGCTCCTGATGCTCCTCCTCATCCTCATCACATTGTTTTGCCAGCAATCAATCACCAAGGCATTTGCAAAGAGACAACAGTATGCGTGCACTCCTCAAATGGCACAGAAGCTGAATGTGCACCTGGCCAAGTTGCTGGTACTACAGCCCCTCCCTTTCCACATTGTGGACTTTTCAGAGAACTGATGGCTTGTGCCCACCCAAAGTGTCCCAAACCATCAATACTCTAAAAAAGCTGTACCAGCCCTGCACAAACACATTAAGCAGAAGGTGGGCTAGTCCTTGAGCCTGTTGTTGTCTGGTACAGTTCATGCCAGTACTGACTTGTGGAGTTATGGTAACTATGGTCCTTTACAGCCCACTGGGTAAATGTGGTTCCGGCACATGCACACCAGCAACTTGGCCAGATGATGACAATGCCACCTCTGAGTTGTAATTGTGGGATTTCTGCATCATCCGCATCATGTCCTCCTCTGCCTCCTCATTCTACATCTTGTCCTGAGCATCCACTGTAGGTGCAGTTCAGAGTGGTCCTCCAGCATACCAACTATGCAAAGCACGGCTTTGTCACAGAGTTCTACACGTGGTCAGCCTAGGTGAATGGAGCCACACAGGGGATGGACCTGCTCCTGAAATGGAATCCTGGCTGTCTCCTCACCAACTAGAGATAGGAACCATGGTCACCGATAACGGGAAGAACATTCTGTCTGTGTTGCGTCAGGGAGGGCTCATGCTCCCTGCATGGCACACGCCTTCAATCCGGTTGTCACCCAGTTCCTCAAGTCTCTGTCACGCTCTGGTGTGGACGGGAAAACCACACCAAGCGTAGGAGGGAAGGGGATGAGGCCAGGAAACAAGTGAAGGAAAAGGGTCACCTCCTGCAGGAAACCCTGACACAAATCCTGACTGACTTCAAGTATGAACAAGCCTCAAAGGTAGGAAAGTTCATACACAGGAACCTAAAACCAAACTGACCCTATAGAACCCTGCAACTACTGACAGGACTGAGTCTACCCGAGTCTACCCATTCCTTCAAAAGAAAGGACGAACAGGAGTCTCCAAAAAGCCAAATAACACAACAGGGAAAAGCAGGGAAACACAAAAGGGAAAGAGGACACTTATCTTAAGAAGAAATGGAAGCAACCGGATCTCAGGAGAGAACCACGCCAATCCACCACAATGTCCACTGAAACTATAAACCGCAAGTAACTGTGGTAGAAGCAGGAATAAATAGGGGAAGGACAATTACCACATCCGCAACAGCTGAGGGGAAGGGGTGTGGTAAACAGCAACAACTCAAAAAGGAAAACATGTCAGATTATGTCACATGTGCAAGCCTAGCCGACTTTCTGCAACCTGTTGCAGGAATGTCCATGACAGTCTTCCACCCAACTGCAATATGTCTTGAAAATGTCAAGGAAACTGTGCATGTACTTCAGCCACTCTTAACGTGCAAAACACGCCCTCCCTGAACTGCAAAGGCAGAATGGTGTTCCCCAACTTCGCCTCATATGCAACATTTTCACATGTTGGAACTCCACCCGCCAAATGTTGGACCAACTGTATGAGCTGAGGAAAATCGTGACTGATTACTTGATGATGCAGATGAACAGAACTACTTACTGGTGTAATTGTGACGTTAGACAGTGGCAGCTCATTTGTGCAAATGGCTAGATGCATGCTGAGTTGCTCGTGTAGTGACAGCCGCATTATCACCATTCGACAGAGGGATGACTACTGGCTATCCACAATGTAAGACCCTCACCACCGGTCCAAATTGGGGGCCTTTTATTCACCTTCAGAGAGGAGTGAAAAACTCAACTACTATTGAGACATCCTCTGTAGTCATTTGGTCGCTACCTATGTGCGCCATTGTCCATCCTCATGAAAGTCTAACCATGGGGACCCTCTGAGCTCACGCTCCACTGCCATGACAGCTGGAGGAGGGTGGGGTGGCAGGAGCTGCACAAGCTCCATCAGCAGCAACTTAAGTCTTGAGTCTCTGATGAGCACTTATGTTCACAGCTTACTGAAGAAACCTCCCAGCAGCAGCAAGACATGCAGCAGAACCTAGCAGAACCAGTAGGTGGTGAAATACTTGAACGGCACCCTGTCACCCCAGATGCAAGATCCCCTGGACTACTGTGCAGCCAAACTAGAATACTGCCGGCTAGTAGGATAGCATCAGAGTGGGTGTTTAGTGCGATGGGTGGCACAGTCACCCCAAAGAGAACTCGCCTTTTAACACAAAATGTTGAGAGACTAACCTGTTGAGAGACTAACCTTTATAAAGATGAATAAGGCCTGGATTAACCAAGATTTCCATACCCTGGTGCCTGATACAATGGACTAGATCATTCTGGCAGTAATGATCTGACTGTAGTCTTAAGCCACTACAGAACATGGTGAGAAATGGCTTGTTACTTCTGTTACGTGCTGCTGCCACTATTCTGATGTTCTCACCGGCCTGATGCCACATGCCTGCTTCCTCTGCTGCCATCTGGCCCTACTGTGATCTGCCATCATTTTGTGCTTTTTACTCCCTCTGCTGTTGCACCCCCTTCCCCACTCTGTTATGAGGCCACTATTGTGACTCTTCATGCCGTTGCCATCCTCAACAGTTTGTTATGAGGCCACTAGTGTCACTGGCCGTGTTGACATCACTGTTTATTTTTCCGTTCTGAGTATCCAGAGGGCCTCTATCACATAGTCCATGCTTTGCAGTATTTGATCATAATTTGGAAGCCAAAAACGGGAGTTGGTTCAAAACACAGAAGACAAGCAAATTATCTCTGTTTTGGACCCAATCCTGTTTTTGCCTTACCAATATTGATCAAATGCTAACCAAATACTAAAGATGTAAAGGCAAATGCTCAAACTACAGGATCTGCTTTTTTTGGGCTGTTCTTCTGACAGATCAGAAGAATGGAAAAAATAAACAGTGATGTAAACACAGTCTTACTGCTGACACTCTGCCCACTGTCATGGGGCCACTACTTGACTACACTACGGCAATAAATTAGAGCTGATGTTAATATTGACCTGTAAGGCTAAGTTATTTGGTCAGTTATTTTCATCACTTAAGCCTCATTCACACGTCAGTGTTTCACGGACGTGTGCTGTACGTGTTCTCCACGGACAGCACACGCCCCCATTCATTTTAATGTGTGTATTCAGACATCAGTGTTTTAGCACGGTCCTTGGGTCAGTGTTTTTAGCATGGATGCATGCTCTATTTTGTCCGTGTTCACGGATCTATCACGTCCATTATAGTCTATGGGTCCGTGAAAACCACGGATCCCTCACGCATGTCATCCGTGTTCCATCCGTGTTTCACTGATCATTAAGAAGAGATGCCTTGAAAATTATTTTTCAGCTGTTCAGTGTCAGTGAAACACGGATGCAACACGGACGGCAAAACACGGACCCACGGACCCAACACGGATCCTTCACGGACAGCTTCACGGATGCCTCACTGACCACCTGCTCAAGGATCTGAGCACGGACATGGACGTGTGAATAAGGCTTTATTATGAGGCAAATTCAGGAGCCAATCCTGCTCTCAGATTAGGTATCATGAATTGATATGCACCTGTTCTGTGGGTTTGAACCGCACCTGCTTTGGGCTGACAATAACTGACTAAGTGAAGTGTGAACTATGCCTAATAGTGTTGCACAATCATTCTACATCTAAAAGAAGGGATTCAAATGCATACTGTATGTTCGCATTGCCATAACATGGATTAAAAGGACCTTTTTTCTCTATTACTTTATTAGCACTGTCTCCATGTCCTTATTTTGTGCCACCAAAGACTCATTTGGACACCTGCAGGGGCGCGCAGCAGGTTTTTTTTTTTTTTTTACTGAAGGTTTCTGTATGTTTTTTTTTTTGTTTAGCTAGGGGTTAGCTAGGAATGTTGGTGGCCTGCACGATGATGCGCACGTTTATATATGTGACCTGTCTATCATTCAGACGAACAGTAACTGTTTCACTATCAGAAAGGACTAGCTATGCATGTTGCTGACTGCACAGTGATGTACACCTGGATACATTCTCCCTAAAGTTTAACTGCAGGTCAGGGTAGACCTGATTTAACTATTATTATTACAGTCTATGGGATTTCTACAGCCTCCAGTCAAGTCGTGTCACAGGCACCAGTTTATTATGTCATGCCTGAGAGCCTTCACAAGGCTCTAGACTATCATAGCAACCAATAGGAGTCCTGAGATTTTGCATCTTCCTCTGTCTAACCATTCATATGCTGCAGTCACTATTGACAGCAGCATCTGAGGAGTTAAATGTCTGGGATCTGAGTTATCTCCGATCCCGGTCATTGCGGGCAGGTGTCTGCACTATTGTACAGCTGTCACCCTCTGTGTATTGAGCGAGCTCAGCTGTGAGTCCACTTCACACATTCCCTTAACACATATGACATACTGGTATTTTGCATTAAGGGGTTAATATGTAAGACACACCAACTTAATTTTAAACATGTGCTATAATGGTATCCATGCGGAAACCCCTCTGGTTATGAAAGAGTTATTGGTGTAGTTTGAAAATAAAATACTTATATAAAAAGACTGTAAAAAGATTTACGGTACTTCTGAACATATTTTTTTGAGGATGAGATGATTTTGCCGCATACTGTTCCTTGTTCGGTGACAGAATTGTCAAAACATTGGAATATTGTGCCTACATGCTCCAGAGATGTGAAACCATTCATGCATACAATGGTTGTACTTTACAGTGCCTTTCTGTGATTTCGAGCATTAAGACTAGCCTCGGTGTATACATTTCCTTGTCAAAAAAGCCAATGTGTTAGAGAACTGAATTTTCAATGAAAAAGTGGCATGAATAAAATGTAAAAAGGGTGATACAAAATAGATAGAATTCAACCTTATCTGATGTAACATGAGTGGATTCTTCACAAATTCTTTCCCATTGTCAAACATGCTGTAGAGAATGCATCACAATTGTCTATCTAATAATTTTTATTCTTGAAAACATTATTGCATAATCTCCATGAGTTACATTTTTCACATTAACCCCTTAATGACCGGGCCATTTTGCACCTTCATGCACATTTCTAAATTTCACTTTTTTGGCAGATTTTCAATTTTAGTCCATTTTTTCTTTAACACATCTAAAGTTAACTGCCAAACAAAACTCAAATATTTATTACCCTGATTCTGAGGTTTACAGAAACACCCCACATGTGGTGGTAAATTGCTGTATGGGCACACGGCAGTGCGCAGAAGGAAAGGAGCGCTGTATGGTTTTTGGAAGGCAGATTTTGTTGGACTGGTTTTTAGACACCATGTCCCATTTGAAGCCCCCCAGATGCACGCTATAGTACAAACAATCAAAAAGTGACCCCATTGTGGAAACTACGGGATAAGATGACAGTTTTATTGGTACTATTTTGGGGTACATATGATTTTTAATCGCTCTCTATTTTTTTTTTTGGGAGGCAAGGTAACCAAAGAATGGATGTTTTGGCACTGTATTTATTTTTTGTTTTTTATCATGTTCATCTGACAGGTTAGATCATGTGGTATTTTTATACGGACGCGATTATATCAAAAATGTCTACTTTTGTCACGCGAGGTCGGCGTCGCGCTCCCTCTGCACGACATCGCCAGACCTCTCCGCCCCCCTAGAGACGAGCAATAGGGAATTGAAGTGCTGGTCTTGTCAGCCAGCACTTCATGAGTTAATTCTCTGTTTGGGTTTAGCCATGTGGTGCTGATCACACCACATGGCTACTTTACATATTGTTTGGACAGCTTGCTCCGCCTCAGGTCATGTGATGCTGGCCACATCACATGATCCTGGGCGGGCTATTTAAAGATGGCAACTGCCTCACTCAGATGCCTGTGATTAGTTTATACTTTTGATCAGTGCTTGTGCGACCTTGTGTTTTGGATTTGCTATTTGGACTCTGACTTTGGACTTGGACTTGGACCTCTCTTCTCTTGACCCCTGGTATTTACGCTATCTCCTGTGTTTGACCCGGCTTGCTGACTACTCTATCATTGTGTTGTTCCGTCTGTGTTTTGTCTCTCCCTGTGTTCCCTTTCCCTCCCTCTGCACTTACCCAGTATAAGGGAACGTCTTCGTGGTTGTCCCGCGGCCGTCTAGAGCCGTTTGAGGCAAGTAGGTAGGGAAAGAAGGGGGGTTTCAAGTACAGGGCAACACCTTCCCTTGTCTCCCCCGTTGACAGAATCACAGGCCGTATCATATGGAGCAATTGCGGGTGCTCACGGACCAGGTTCAGGGTATGGCGGCAGATGATCCAGGACCTGGCCGAGAGGCTCCTACATCAGGAGCAGCTACAACCTGCACTAGTAGCGGCTCTCTCCACCATCTAACCCCATTGTGGAACCTCATGTTAATTGCCGGATCGGTTTTTTGGGGAACCGGAAAACTTCCGTTCCTTTTAAGGAGAGCGTAAAAATTGTATTTTCGTTTACATCCTCACTCCTCGGGTGCCGAGCAGCAGCGGGTAGGAATAATTATTTCCTTGCTGCAAGGTGATCCGCAGGAATGGGCCTTTTCTTTACCGCCTGACTCCCCAAGCTTGCAGTCTGTGGAAGCATTTTTTCAGGCCTTAGGCCTATTATATGAGGAGCCTGACTTGAACTTCTGTAGCTGAGACTCAGCTCAGAGACATTCGGCAGGGTAACCGTCCAGTAGAGGATTACTGTGCTGAGTTTAGAAAGTGGTGTGTTTCCTCTGGATGGAATGACCCTGCTTTGAGAAGCCAGTTTAGGGTGGGGCTGTCTGACCATCTTAAGGACTTACT
>ONZH01002617.1:0-32932 GCA_900303285.1 Rhinella marina | reverse complement strand
AGATTGAGAGCACCCTGGTTGCTGCGAAACTGAGGAGGAGGAGGAGGCTGAGGAGGAGGAAGAAATTGGCCACCATGCATCAGGGGGTGATTCCATCTACCTGTTGAGGAGTATGGGGCTGAGGAGGATGAATGGGTCCAGAGGAAGAGGGGGAGCAGAGATGGAGAGTCCGCTAAGTGAGAGGCTGAGGTTGCGTGTTGCCACAGTAGGGCCGCATGAGACTTTTGCTTAGCTGTCTTTGTCGTGATCCCAGGGTCAGAGATACTGTCCACCAATCGACTATTGGGTGTACCCCTCCTTGACCCACGCTACAAGGACAACTTTGCCCAACTTATACCCGTGCAGGAAGGAGCACCCGATCACTTTCTACCACAAGGCCCTGGTCAGAAACTGCCTACAGGCCTTTCCAACCAGTTGAGCAACAGGGGGCGGACTGCAGTGCCGATAGTGGAGAGGACAGGAGGGAAATCAGTGTAGGCACCAAGGGCAGGGGTACACCTATTCATGCTTTGCAAAGTTTCTTAAACCCAGCAAGACAGTATGACACAGCCACAGGCAGCAGAGCAGGGCGGAACAGTACCGCAAGACGGTGAGGAGTAGTCGCGACCAGACCAACGTCCTGACCGAAACTCCACGCCATAAATTACTGGCTGGCCAGCTGGACAGGTGGCCAGACTTGCGTATTACGCTCTGAGGTGCTTGCCTGCCCTGCTGCAAGTGTACTGTCTAAAGGGTTTTTCGTGCCGCCGGGGGTATCATTATGGACAAACGGACGCCCTGTCCACGCAACAACGCCGACATCCTCACGTTCATCAAGATGAACAGGTCATGGATATCCCCCATTCTCCCCCTCAGGTACCCCTAAATTGCTTGCTTCCTCCTCCTCCTCCTCCTCTTCATTGAGTTGCAATATGCAAAATTTTTCAGAAAGTCTCCGGCTTCTACTAACAATTTTTCAAGGAAAGTCATCCATCTTCTACTAAATTTTCAGGAAGTCATCCGGCTTTCTAAAAACAATTTTTCGGAGTCATGCGGCTTTGTAACCAAATTTTTTATGAAAGGCCAGGGGTCTATACACAGTGCTGACGGAAGCCCATCAGCCTTTCTAAACACAATGCCACTGCCTCCCAAGGGTTGTGGTGCTGATGTTGCCTCACACTTAAAATTGATCTGTTCCACTCTCTTCCTCGGGCTGTCTGCGAGAAGGCAGACGCTCACAAACCGTATCATGGCGCCTCTCCGGCCCCTCATTAAGCTCAGGATCGTCAAGAAGTGGACGAAGAAGTTCATCCTCCACCAATCAGACTGTTATGTAAAGATTAAGCGTAACTGGCATAAACCCAGAGGTATTGACAACAGAGCCCACAGGAGGTTCAAGGGGCAGATCCTGATGCCCAACATTGGGTACGGTAGCAACAAGAAGACCAAACACATGCTGCCCACAGGGTTCCGCAAATTCCTGGTCCACAATGTCAAGGAGCTCGAGGTTCTGTTGAATGAGGCAACAAGTCCTTCTGTACTGAAATCGCTGACAAAGTCTCCATCTAAGAACCTACAGACCATTGTGGAGAGAGCGGCACAGCTCGCCATCAAAGTGACGAACCCCAACGCCAGACTGCGCAGCGAAGAGAACGATTAAAATATCTCTGTGGTTATTTGTGCTAAATAAAAGTTAAATAAACACACAAAAAAAAATTTGATCTGTTCCTGTGCCTGATCCACCCAAGTTGAATCTGTCCCATCATGAGAAAGTCCCCCCAAGGAGTCCCCACTGTAACTTGCTTCCATACAACTACTTCACCCCCGACACCTGTGTCCTCGCCATTGGTCCACCACCTCCTCAGACAACACTGGTAAATCCACACTGTCAGCACATGGAGACTGCAAAAGGTCTTGCGAATTGGGGCAGACAATGTTCTGGGCTAGCACATCAGGGAAGGGGTGACTATGGGGTTCCAGGGAGTACGTGACCACATGCAATCTCCATCTAAAAAGTCATACTGAGGCTCACCACCATGCTTTACACTGCAATCCTTATTGAAAGACAGACAATCAGGGGGTTCACCGCCAGGTTGTCAGGCAGCATTTTTAAGTGGGTCACCATTACCGTGTCCCTGAAAATTGCCTTGGGGTCATCACCAGACTATTGGCCAGATTTAGGAAAAATTGTGCAATTAGGGAGCCTCAGAGGCATCCCTACATGCTGCCCCTGCTGTTTCCTATCCATTTCCAAGGTGTTTCCATCTTTTTTCTGAGGTTTTCACATGTTGGGGCAAACTTGACTGTGCAGAACCTTTGGCCCCTGCAAAAATATTCGGGTCTCCCATAGACTTTAATGGGATTCGTGATTCTGCTCGAACCCACGAATCCCGCTGAAAATTCGGGCCGAATTCCGAATCCCCGAACATTTTAGGATTCGATCAACTCTATTCTCTATGTTGTACCATTCCTTTATTATTTCTACTAGAAGTTATGAAGGAATTACTATTTGCCTTCAGTAAGGGTACAGAGGGGAGGTAACCAGTTGGGGGTGTGTATCTGCACAGGCTGAAAATGGCAGCACTGATTGGATAGAGTGAGTCTGTGCAGGTACACACCCCAAACTAGTTACCTCCCCTCTGTACCCGTATTGCAGACTGCTAGCAATTCATTCATAACTTCTAGTAGAAATAATAAAGGAATGGCACAACATAGAGACGTAAGAATAGATGTTCCAGAATTGTTATTACATGGGGAATACATGAAGTTATTAATACAGGCATGTCAGGAGCGGGGAGAGGTCCTCTTTAAGTTGGAAGAAAGCCCTTATAATGTGTGCCAGTAAAAAAAAAAAATAACCTTATAATGTGTGCCAATAAAAAATATACCCCTTATAATGTGTCAGTAAAAAAAATAAATAAAAAACACTTCATACAGTAAATGAATGAAGTGCAAAAATCCCCCCTTAAAATGTGTCCCAGTACAAAAAATACCTCCTTATAATGTATGCCAGTACAAAAAAACACACCCTTACAAAGTGTGACAGAACAAAAAATATTTTTTCATGATTTGTGCCCCTACAAAAAATACCCCCTATAATGTGTGCTAGAACAAAAAATTCCCTGTATAATGTGTGGCAGGACAAAAATGCCCCTTTTATGTTAATGCCAGTACAAAAATGTCACCTTAAAATGTGTGCCAGTATAAAAAACCCTTATGAGTGCCAGTAAAATAATATGTGTGCCAGTACAAAATGCCCCTTTTTAGTGCCCCCAGTAGAACCAATGTAACTATAATGCTTCATCTATGTTATATAGCGCACCTCCCCCCTCCCCATAGTGACACAACAGCTTGATTCCAAAGAAGAAGAATACACAAATATTCACCTCCATGTGGCTGTCAGGATGCGGTGCAGGACTCAGGCCTCTTGCGTTTTGTGTCCTGAGCTGTATGCTGCCCATTTCAGTCGGTACAATCATGACGGCATCATTGAGCCACCTGCTTTGACCTCTGATAGGCTACAGGAACTAGAACTGAAGCCTATCAGAGGGAATGTCAGGGCAGGTAGACATTGCTCAGACAGAAATAAAGTGGAATACAGAGAAATTACCCACTTCTCTGCTGTCACCCCTACTTGTCCCTATTGGGCACCACCTATGGCAATCACTTCTCCTCTCCTCATTCCTGTTGATTGGAAAAATTAAGTGTTTCCACCACCCTTCCACCTGAGTTAGACCAATAACCAATGGTCTTGGAGGGATTGCACCCGTACCTTCAATCCTTTGTGACATCGCTGTTACTTTTATCTTATTTTAGATTCATAGATGTTTCTATATAAAATCACTTCACAATAGCATTCAAAAAGGTCAGAGCCGTGATCTCAACCCAGTTAGGAAATAAGAAGCCGGAGCAGTACAATTGGAGCCACCATTTGTGGTTTTCTAGAGCTCGGCTTTCAAATGAGTGGAGATCAGAATAACATTGTATCTTTTATGCAGTGATGTCTCACAAACACAGAGAAAAGACTCACACTGGTGTCCTTGAGCCGCTTAATGGAAAAAGGAGGATACTTGAGAGGTCTCAGAAGCTTAAGACTCAAAGTCATTTTGAGAAAACTGAAACTAGTTTATACAAATCGACCGTCCATCCAATGCCAATCACCAGGAGAAAAAAAATCAGGAGAAAAGCAGAAGCTCTCACAGTATTAACCCATCACATCCTGCACTTAACCTTTACTTATATATAGCTAATATACTACTGCCTCCTATATACAAGAATATCTATCTCTACTATAATACTGCTCCTATGTACAAGAATATAACTACTATAATACTGCTCCTATGTACAAGAATATAAATCTCTACTATAATACTGCTCCTATGTACAAGAATATAACTACTATAATACTGCTCCTATGTACAAGAATATAACTACTATAATACTGCTCCTATGTACAAGAATATAACTACTACTATAATACTGTGCCCTATGTACAAGAATATAACTACTATATACTACTATATATACTGTCTCCTATTACAATAATATAACTACTATAATACTGCTCTTATGTACAAGAATATAACTACTATAATACTGCTCCTATGTACAAGAATATAACTACTATAATACTGCTCCTATGTACAAGAATATAACTACTATAATACTGCTCCTATGTACAAGAATATAACTGCTATAATACTGCTCCTATGTACAAGAATATAACTACTATAATACTGCTCCTATGTACAAGAAATAACTCTATAATACTGCTCTATGTACAAGACTATACTGCTATAATACTCCTATGTACAAGTACATAGAATATAACTACTATAACTGCCCTATACAAGAATATAACTACTATAATACTGCTCCTATGTACAAGAATATAACTACTATAATACTGCTCCTATGTACAAGAATATAACTACTATAACACTGCCTCTTATGTACAAAATACAACTACTATAATACTGCTCCTATCTACAAGAATATAACTACTTAATATCCTATGTACAAGAATATAACTACTATACTACTACAAGAATACTACTATAATACTGCCTCCTATGTACAAGAATATAAACTACTATAAACTACTATATCTAACTATTAAATATAACTACTATAATAATGCTACCTATGTACAAGAATATAACTACTATTAATACTGCTCCTATGTACAGAATATAACTACTATAACTACTATAATACTGCTCTATGTACAAGAATATAACTACTATAATACTGCTCCTATGTACAAGAATATAACTACTATAATACTGCCTCCTATGTACAAGAATATAAACTACTATAATAAACTGCCTCCTATGTACAAGAATAAACTACTATAATACTGCTCCTATGTACAAGGAATATAACTACTATAATACTGCTCCTATATACAAGAATATAACTACTATAATACTGCTCCTATGGACAAGAATATAACTACTATTAATACTGCCTCCTATGTACAAAGAATATATCTACTAGAGTACTGCTCCTATGTACAAGAATATAACACTATAATACTGCTCCTATGTACAAGAATACAACTACTATAATACTGCTCCTATGTACAAGAATATAACTACTATATACTGCTCCTATGTACAAGAATATAACTACTATAATACTGCTCCTATGTACAAGAATATAACTACTATAATACTGCTCCTATGTACAGAATATAACTACTATAATACTCTCCTATGTACAAGAATATAACTACTATGATACTGCTCCTATGTACAAGAATATAACTACTATGATACTGCTCCTATGTACAAGAATATAACTACTATAATACTGCTCCTATGTACAAAGAATATAACTACTATAATACTGCTCCTATGTACAAGAATATAACTACTATAATACTGCCTCCTATGTACAAGAATATAACTACTATAATACTGCTCCTATGTACAAAATATACTACTATAATACTGCTCCTATGTACAAGATATAATATTAAACTGCCCTCCATGTACAAGAATATAACTACTATAATACTGCTCCTATGTACAAGAATATAACTACTATAATACTGCTCCTATGTACAAGAATATAACTACTGTAATACTGCTCCTATGTACAAGAATATAACTACTATAATACTGCTCCTATGTACAAGAATATAACTACTATAATACTGCTCCTATGTACAAGAATATAACTACTATAATACTGCTCCTATGTACAAGAATACAACCTCATGGCTATACAGAGGCATCTATCTTCGATATACAGTACATATACTTCCAATGAACACTTCTACAGAATTCTTTAGAACCCAGATGGACATAAATTGCCAGTAGTAGAGAATACATCCTCCCATATATTAGCTGCTACAGAACCTCTTTCCTTCAGATTATGGATCATGGGCTAGACCAGAATTCGGGGACATAGTTCAGAATTCTCCATAGGATGAAAGATAACAGATTTTATTTTCCCCAGGAAGCATGAATTTCCCTTTTACTCCCCATAATAATAGGCAAATCTTGGAGGTTAATGTGACGCTCCCATGATGCAATGCTCCTCCAGTAACACGAGTAGCCCAGCCATAGTAGTCACTATATTAACCATTTCACTCCTTGTACAGGATAGAATGGATTCTGGGATAGCGCATTATCCGCAGTAGCTGCTGACACTGACCTATATCGCTACATCGTGTCTGTTTCCTATGATTAGGTTATTATCAGTCGGTAATATATTGTACAAATGTTGCAGAATGTCATGTATTTGGCCAGGGAGGCGGAGGGTCGTACTATGGGCACCATGGTGCTCCTTGCAGCCTGGAATTAACAATATATTCCTCTGTTTGGAGAAATTAAAGAAGGTGTACTCAGCCAGGAAGCAGAATTATGGGCCCTTGTATAACCACATATTCCTGTCTGTATTCCAATCACTTATATTTGCAGGATTCTCACTTTCACCTCTTACAGGGATTCACCATAGAAGAGCAACACTGCCACCTACAGGCAGTCACCTGCTACTGCAGCCAAATATGAAATCAGCATTGTGCAACATCTCTAAGGAGCTTTAAGTCACCTTTGCCCCTTAACCTTCCCTCCGAGGTCACAACCTTTACCTTAAATTAATCCCGCACCTCTGTGGCAGCATATGGATTACAGATTGCTGTGTGTTCGTGAACTCATCATGATGCAGAACCAAGGATAAAACAGAGAAACCCAACTGTGAGCAAAAGACATGAAAGGAAAACAAAAAAAAGAAAGGGAAAAAAAATCAAAATGTGAGCGCTAATTGAGTCTGCGGAGAATCTTCTCTCTAATGAAAGGACCTTTCGCCCCTCGCTGCGCTGCATGGGATGATGAAGTCCAAACAGACAGTGATCAATATCACACAAGGAAGAATACATCTTCTCAGGGCCACGTGCGCGCCTTGTAATTACAGCCAGACATGCATTGCTCAGGCTTACAGCGCCTCGTACCTCCCCAGACTTCATCTGACCAAATGGAGACTTTTCTGGGTTTTCACATGACAGCCTGAAATATATCCAGATCATAGAGCATGCCAGGAGACAACAGGATCCATCAACAGAAGTCTAATGTCCATAGAACGTGGGGGAGATGACAGGAACCATTAACAGAAGCCTAATGTCTCTAGAGCATGAATAAAGACAGGATCCATCAACAGAAGTCTAATGTCTATAGAGCATGAAAAAAGACAGGATCTATCAATAGAAGTCTAGTGTCTGTACAGTGTGAGAAAGACAACATGATCAATCAACAAAAGTCTAATATCCATAGAGTATGAGGGAGATGATAGGATCCATCAACAGAAATCTAATGTCCAAATAGCGTGAGGGATATGACTAGATCCATCAACAGACATCTAATGTGTGTAGAGCATTAAGGGAAACAACAGGATCCATCGACAGAAGTATAATGTCCATATAGTATGAGGGAGATGACAGGATCCATCAACAGAACTCTAATGTCCATAGAGCATGAAGAGATGAGCGAGCATGCTCGAGTGCCATTTTTGCGTACGCATTTTAAAATTCGTACGCTATTCATACGCATATTTTAATCTATACACAAATGCGTATGAATAGCGTACAAATTGAATTTGTACGCTATTTGTGCGCTATTCGTACGCATGGATCCGATCCGTTAGAAGTCTATTGTCCATAGGGCATGAGAGAAGCTGGGACCAATTAACAGACGTCGACCTCAATGTAGCCAGTACGAGGTGTTCAGAGACGAGTACTACTGCAGACAGAGGATGCAGGGTCAGCAAGGGTACAACGCCCCAAACTACTAACCCCATGAGGAGCTGTCACATTGCTGTCCATTCATGGCCAGGTACAGTACTGGGGCTTCCTCAGGCATAGTCCCTGGTTATAGCATCCGGACTCTAGGCAGAGCCTGGGCAGAATTCATTGGATGAGGTGGTAGCAGTGCTGGATGCTGCAGAGTTGCAGAGGGAGATATTGAAATGAATGCACCCAGGTTCCCTGCTCCATGGGGCATTGAATCTCTATAAAGTGTCTGGTGCTGTCATGTAGGTCCAGGCTGATGTCCAGATGTGGTGGCGACTACTCACCTGCATGCTGCAGCCTCTTCTGCTCTGCGGTGGCGCACTGTACTGGCTACATATAGGAATCTGCACAGCTTCCCCACTCCACAAGTGCTGCCCCTCTCTATGATGGCACTGCTACGTCTGACCACCTGGCCTGTCTACATTCTATATACCTCCTCTAGGGGACACGCCAGCCACGCGAGGGACCACACTGATTAACTGAGGTATCTGATCCCCCACAGTGTTGGAATATCACCACTGTCTGAGGCATCCGCTTAACGTATATGTTAAACGGATGGGAACAAAGTGACGTGAACCGAATCTAAAGGCACAAGACAAGGAGGAACACACATGTGGCCGACGTTACAGGCTGGCGTGGTCACAGCACGTCACTTAACAGTCTGACCACTGCTACAAGGACAATGGTAACCCATAGCAACAGAACACATTAAAGGATACAGTTTCCTGTGGAAGAGAAGACAATTATAAACCCTCGTGCAGATGATACAGAACATCGAAGAGACAATGGGGCGGATTTACTAACACTGGCCGGGATTGTGAATGCAGTCAGTCACCAGCCGCACCACATCTTTAGAGAGTCTGATCTGAATTATATTCCTTAGTTTTAGTTTATTCCAAAAATGCGCCAAAATGTTGGTGGAATTTTTGGTGCATGGTGTCAAATCTAAGCCACTTCTTATAATGTCTGAAACAGTTGGAAAAGAAGTACTAAATATGTACATCCAATTCATTGGTGAAAATTTTCATAAAAATGTCACAATATTATCCTTAAATATTTTGGGAGAGACTTACAAAAATTAGTTTGGTTTAGTTGCCCACAGTAACCAATCAGATTCCATCTCTCATTTTTAAGAAAGGTAGAATCTGATTGGTTTCTGCAACAAAAGCAGTTTTCCTTTACAACAGTTGTGATAAATCTACAGATTACTGTACAGAGTCTGAACACCAGAATAAACTCTGAGCAGACAATGAACAAGCAGGGAATGCTGGAAGATTTCAGCTACAAGGTTAATAGAATAGTGAGTGCAGCTCTGGAGTGTAATACAGCATGTAACTCAGGATCAGTACAGGATAAGTAATGTATGTACACAGTGAGTCCACTAGCAGAATAGTGAGTACAGCTCTGGAGTGTAATACAGGATGTAACTCAGGATCAGTACAGGATAAGTAATGTATGTACACAGTGCATGGAGTAATGCAGGACACAGGAATAGGTAACTAGCAGAATAGTGAGTGCAGCTCTGGAGTATAATACAGGATGTAACTCAGGATCAGTACAGGATAAGTAATGTATGTACATAGTGACTGCACCAGCAGAATAGTGAGTGCAGCTCTGAAGTATAATACAGGATGTAACTCAGGATCAGTACAGGATAAGTAATGTATGTACACAGTGACTGCACCAGCAGAATAGTGAGTGCAGCTCTGCAGTATAATACAGGATGTAACTCAGGATCAGTACAGGATAAGTAATGTATGTACACAGTGACTGCACCAGCAGAATAGTGAGTGCAGCTCTGGAGTATAATACAGGATGTAACTCAGGATCAGTACAGGATAAGTAATATATGTAGACAGTAAACTGCACCAGCAGAATAGTGAGTGCAGCTCTGGAGTATAATACAGATGTAACTCAGATCAGTACAGGATAAGTAATGTATGTACACAGTGACTGCCACCAGCAGAATAGTGAGTGCAGCTCTGGAGTATAATACAGATGTAACTCAGGATCAGACAGGATAAGAATATATGTAGACAGTGACTGCACCAGCAAATAGTGAGTGCAGCTCTGGAGAATAATACAGGATGTAACTCAGGATCAGTACAGGATAAGTAATGTATGTACACAGTGACTGCACCAGCAGAATAGTGAGTGTAGCTCTGGAGTATAATACAGGATGTAACTCAGGATCAGTACAGGATAAGTAATGTATTACACAATGACTGCACCAGCAGAATAGTGAGTGCAGCTCTGGAGTATAATACAGGATGTAACTCAGGATCAGTACAGGATAAGTAATGTATGTACACAGTGACTGCACCAGCAGAATAGTGAGTGCAGCTCTGGAGAATAATACAGGATGTAACTCAGGATCAGTACAGGATAAGTAATGTATGTACACAGTGACTGCACCAGCAGAATAGTGAGTGTAGCTCTGGAGTATAATACAGGATGTAACTCAGGATCAGTACAGGATAAGTAATGTATGTACACAATGACTGCACCAGCAGAATAGTGAGTGCAGCTCTGGAGTATAATACAGGATGTAACTCAGAGACCTCAATAAATGCAGCACTGGTTGAACAATATTAATGGATACTGGATATAGTAATAATATACACTACTCACAGAACGTTAGGGATATTTGGCTTTCGGGTGAAATTTATGGAAAACGTAAAAAAAAAACGGATGGGCCACTGTAAGCTCAACAACCACTTCCGTTTGAGAACATCCTGCTTGAAGCCTCACAATGATGAGGTACTGTTGATCAATTGTTAGGTGTCGTCTTGGTCTCATGATGTCAGAATGTGAACAGCATGATGAGGAGCACTGTCTAAATACCAATTCTAACTGAATCACGAAATTTATTGGACAATTCATGGATCAAACACCTGTTGTGAATTTTGCTGTTAAGCTCCTTGTTAGAGAACAGCAAGTTGTGCAAAAAGTCCTGAAACAGTGAACAGTTGGACGTGTGCCTTCAGAAGATTAGAGAAGGTAACATTAAGTTCTCATGTAAAGGTTAGAGGGCATTTTAGGTTCATCCTGCAAATTAACCCACAAGCCAAACTTTTTGAGAGTAATATATATATATATATATATATATAATATCTCCCAACCGTCCCGGATCCAGCGGGACAGTCCTGGATTGGACTGGAGAGCCGGAATCGACTCACTGCTTCATCCATAATCCCTCCCGTCCCTCCTGCAGGCGTACCCCCCTTCTGCTCTCTACACCTTCGGTCTGGGAGGGGGCTGGGGCCGTCTGTCAGTCAGTCAGCCTTGGCTCTGCCCCCTCCAGACTAGAGAAAAAGATCTCCTGCTGGTGATGTTGCTAGGAAGAAGGTAAGTATATGGTTTTTATTTTTTTTAATTTTTTTTCTGTGAGTGGCACAGTATGGGCATATTACTGGGGGCACAGCATTATTGGGGATCACAGTATAGGCATATTATTGGGGAGCACAGTATGGGCATATTACTGGGGGCACAGCATTATTGGGGATCACAGTATGGGCATATTATTGGGGATCACAGTATGGGCATATTATTGGGGATCACAATATGGGCATATTACTGGGAGCACAACATAAACTGGGGAGCACAATGTGGGCACATTACTGGGGGCACATAACTGGGGAATAATTACTATGGGGGGCAGTAAGGGGACTGGGTGGGATTAGGTGTATTGTTTTGGGTGGAGTTAGAGGCGTGGCCTAGTGCCAAAAAAATTTGCCGCGGCACGCAACATTTGTTCCTCTTTCTCCGTCTCCAAAGTTGGGAGGTATGTGTATGTATATATATATATATACAGTACAGACCAAAAGTTTGGACACACCTTCTCATTCAAAGAGTTTTCTGTATTTTCATGACTATGAAAATTGTAGATTCACACTGAAGGCATCAAAACTATAAATTAACACATGTGGAATTATATACTTAACAAAAAAGTGTGAAACAACTGAAAATATGTCTTATATTCTCAGTTCTTCAAAGTAGACACCTTTTGCTTTGATTACTGCTTTGCACACTCTTGGCATTCTCTTGATGAGCTTCAAGAGTTAGTCACCTGAAATGGTTTTCACTTCACAGGTGTGCCCTGTCAGGTTTAATAAGTGGGATTTCTTGCCTTATAAATGGGGTTGGGACCATGAGTTGTGTTGGGCAGAAGTCAGGTGGATACACAGCTGATCGTCCTACTGAATAGACTGTTAGAATTTGTATTATGGCAAGAAAAAAGCAGCTAAGTAAAGAAAAACGAGTGCCCATCATTACTTTAAGAAATGAAGGTCAGGCAGTCCGAAAAATTGGGAAAACTTTGAAAATGTCCCCAAGTGCAGTCACAAAAACCATCAAGTGCTACAAAGAAACTGTCTGACATGAGGAGCGCCCCAGGAAAGGAAGACCAAGAGTCACCTCTGCTGCGGAGGAGAAGTTCATCCGAGTCACCAGCCTCAGAAATGGCCAGGTTAACAGCAGCTCAGATTAGAGACCAGGTCAATGCCACACAGAGTTCTAGCAGCAGACACATCTCTACAACAACTGGTAAGAGGAGACTGTGTGCAGCAGGCCTTCATGGTGGAAACCACTGCTAAGGAGAACACAAGGAATGGACATTAGACCAGTGGAAATCTGTGCTTTGGTCTGATGAGTCCAAATTTGAGATCTTTGGTTCCAACCACCGTGTCTTTGTGCGACGCAGAAAAGGTGAAGGGATGGACTCTACATGCCTGGTTCCCACCGTGAAGCATGGAGGAGGAGGTGTGATGGTGTGGGGGGGCTTTGCTGGTGACACTGTTGGGGATTTATACTGAACCAGCATGGCTACCACAGCATCTTGCAGCGGCATGTTATTCCATCCGGTTTGCATTTAGTTGGACCATCATTTATTTATCAACAGGACAATGACCCCAAACACACCTCCAGGCTGTGTAAGGGCTATTTGACCAAGAAGAAGAGTGATGGGTGCTACACCAGATGACCTGGCCTCCACAGTCACCAGACCTGAACCCAATCCAGATGGTTTGGGGTGAGCTGGACCGCAGAATGAAGGCAAAAGGGCCAACAAGTGCTAAGCATCTCTGGGAACTCCTTCAAGAATGTTGGAATACCATTTCAGGTGACTACCTCTTGAAGCTCATCAAGAGAATGCCAAGAGTGTGCAAAGCAGTAATCAAAGCAAATGGTGGCTACTTTGAAGAACCTAGAATATAAGACATATTTTCAGTTGTTTCACACTTTTTTGTTAAGTATATAATTCCACATGTGTTAATTCATAGTTTTGATGCCTTCAGTGTGAATCTACAATTATCATAGTCATGAAAATACAGAAAACTCTTTGAATGAGAAGGTATATATGTATATATATATATTACACACTTCACACACAGATACAGACTACATATAACATTGCAGGAGAATTTCTCTGACCTGTTGCTTTGTATTTTATAGTCTGGACATTTTTGTTTCCTTTGGCTCCGGCTCACTTCATGTGACAATATATTAGGGGTCGTTTCCTGGGTATGAAGGGCAGTTTCATTTCCTAAACCCATTTGAGTAGCAGCGTGTCTGCAGACATTAGTGTGTGTTGGGTTAGTAGGACGCTGCGCTGATCTCCATCTGCTGTGCTGCCAGCTGTGGCTTTACAGACTGCAGCTCTATCGGTGACACACCACTGTTTTATTGCAGCATTAGATGTGACCCGTGAATTCTGCTCTTATCACTAAAGCTTTCAACTCACAGATTATTCTGTGCTGCAAAATTACAGAAATAGCCAATAAAGCTGCAGCATTGCTGTGCGAGCCCAGGCCTCCGGCTATTACCGTAATCTTGTGTCACACGGCATACGGCATATGCTTCTTTTTTAAGTAATATTTTAATGTAGCAAAAGCCCAACAGGATGAAATGATACAACTATGGCAGGAGATATAGAAATACACTGCCCATCAAAACAGAAGGATGGAGAACACTTTCCGCCCAGTAACACCAGAATATCATCATTTCTCTCCTATTTATATATACTCTATAGAAATGGCAACTAACTACATGGAGTCTGATAAAGTCCTGCAGATAACAAAACCTAATGATGACAGATATTATAGTACTGCCTCCCTGTAAATGATGTAGGTACAGATAGTACTGGCTCCCTGTCTCTCCCTGTAAATGATATAGGTACAGATAGTACTGCCTCCCTGTAAATGATGTAGGTACAGATAGTACTACCTCCTGTCTCTCCCTGTAAATGATGTAGGTACACGATAGTACTGCCTCCCTGTCTCTTCCCTGTAAATGATGTAGGTATAGATAGTACTGCCTCCCGGTCTCTTACTGTAAATGTAGATACAGATAGTACTGCCTCCCTGTCTCTCCCTGTAAATGATGTAGGTACAGATAGTACTGCCTCCCGGTATAATTACTGTAAATGATGTAGGTACAGATAGTACTGCCTCGGTCTATTACTGTAAATGATGTAGGTACAGATAGTACTGCCTTCCTGTCTTTTCCTGTAAATGATGTAGGTACAGATAGTACTGCCTCCCTGTAAATAATGTATGTGCAGATAGTACTGCCTCCCTGTCTCTCCCTGTAAATGATGTAGGTACAGATAGTACTGCCTCCCTGTATCTCCTGTAAATAATGTATGTGCAGATAGTACTGCCTCCCTGTCTCTCCCTGTAAATGATGTAGGCACAGATAGTACTGCCTCCCTATCTCTTCCTGCAAATGATGTAGGTACAGATAGTACTGCCTCCCGGTCTATTACTGTAAATGATGTAGGTACAGATAGTACTGCCTCCCGGTCTATTACTGTAAATGATGTAGGTACAGATAGTACTGCCTCCCTGTATCTCCCTGTAAATAATGTATGTGCAGATAGTACTGCCTCCCTGTCTCTCCCTGTAAATGATGCAGGTACAGATAGTACTGCCTCCCAGTCTCTTCCTGTAAATGATGTAGGTACAGATAGTACTGCCTCCCGGTCTCTCCCTGTAAATGATGTAGGTACAGATAGTACTACCTCCCTGTCTCTCCCTGTAAATGATGCAGGTACAGATAGTACTGCCTCCCTGTCTCTCCATGTAAATGATGTAGGTACAGATAGTACTGCCTCCCTGTAAATGATATAGGTACAGATAGTACTGCCTCCCTGTCTCTCCATGTAAATGATGTAGGTACAGATAGTATACCTCCCTGTCTCTCCCTGTAAATGATGCAGGTACAGATAGTACTGCCTCCCTGTCTCTCCCTGTAAATGATATAGTACAGATAGTACTGCCTCCCTGTCTCTCCATGTAAATGATGTAGGTACAGATAGTACTACCCTCCCTGTCTCTCCTTGTAAATGATGTAGGTACAGATAGTACTACCTCCCTGTCTCTCCTTGTAAAATGATGTAGGTACAGATAGTACTGCCTCCCTGTCTCTCCCTGTAAATGATGTAGGTACAGATAGTACGGCCCTCCCTGTCTCTCCCCAGTAAATGATGTAGGTACAGATAGTACTGCCTCCCGGTCTATTACTGTAAATGATGTAGGTACAGATAGTACTGCCTCCCTGTATCTCCCTGTAAAATAATGTATGTGCAGATGTACTGGCCTCCCTGTCTCTCCCTGTAAATGATGCAGGTACAGATAGTACTGCCTCCCAGTCTCTTCCTGTAAATGATGTAGGTACAGATAGTACTGCCTCCCCGTCTCTCCCTGTAAATGATGTAGTACAGATAGTACTACCTCCCTGTCTCTCCCTGTAAATGATGCAGGTACAAGATAGTACTGCCTCCCTGCTCTCATGTAAATGATGTAGGTACAGATAGTACTGCCCTCCCTGTAAATGATATAGGTACAGATAGTACTGCCTCCCTGTCTCTCCATGTAAATGATGTAGGTACAGATAGTACTACCTCCCTGTCTCTCCCTGTAATGATGCAGGTACAGATAGTACTGCCTCCCTGTCTCTCCCTGTAAATGATATAGGTACAGATAGTACTGCCTCCCTGTCTCTCCATGTAAATGATGTAGGTACAGATAGTACTACCTCCCTGTCTCTCCTTGTAAATGATGTAGGTACAGATAGTACTACCTCCCTGTCTCTCCTTGTAAATGATGTAGGTACAGATAGTACTGCCTCCCTGTCTCTCCCTGTAAATGATGTAGGTACAGATAGTACGGCCTCCCTGTCTCTCCCAGTAAATGATGTAGGTACAGATAGTACTGCCTCCCTGTCTCTCATGTAAATGATGTAGGTACAGATAGTACTGCCTCCCTGTCTCTCCCTGTAAATGATGTAGGTACAGATAGTACTGCCTCCCTGTCTCTCTATAAATTATGTACTGTGCATCTACATAGCAGCTATATACAGAATATAATGGAATATTCATTTTTAGGATTATTTGCCAAGTTATAGTATAGCCGTGTTATATTAGGGAGATGGGTGGAGGATCCTGGCATTAAAAATATAAGAGATAATGGGACAGACGTCTGCTGCTGGTCTTCCCATCAGTCATCCAATGGTAAATCCATTGTGAAGTGGCTGATAACAGAAATCAATAGCTACATTTAATTGGATAGTAAATAGAGAGATAGTATCCTGCAGGTTGGAGTGACCTCCATCTCATTAACACTAGTCAGGCTCTTGGTGTACTGTCCCTTTAAATCCCATCTTCTTCCAAATGTAAGATACTTGTGGTTTATACGTTTATATTCTGCTGCGGACGCGATAGGATCCATATTCCACAGAACGAGTCGCACCAGCAAATCTCATCCACCGCAATGTATGATGTATAAGGTGAATTAATCACCCCGCACCGACTACAGCACCCAGCATCCTGTCTTCAGAAACATTGTCCTCTCTCACCCATTTACATCCCGCACAAGTTACTCGGATCCATGATAAACGGTGACAGTATCTGCGGAGACGAGCCCCCCCGCAGCCGTGACGCAGCGTCCGCCGCATTGTGATACACGTTCTGAGCTCAGAAAATAAATGTCGGTAATAAATGTAAATTTCCGTTTATGTCCCTTTATTAAATCTGCATAAAGAGCGACGCCACTTACTGTGCAGAGGAAAAGTAGGTGGAAATGTATGAATCCCAGGAGTCCGGTGTAGGACGGCGCGTTAGAGATATGGCGCATTCACACAGCGCCGCCCGATATCTGCCACACTTTCTTAAAGGGGCGGTCCAGTCCTGTATAGATAGATCTGAAACTTGCTAACAGATAAAAAGAAAAATCAATGGAAGCCCCTAAAATGCTGCGCGGTTCATGGTCACGGTGACCGCTAAGAGGCCGAAGGGGTCACCTGAATACAGGTTCTGGTTAGGATCCGGTCGGGTTCCTGGTGGTGAGCGCTTCTATCCTGCCTGCGCTATGGAGTGACACACTGCCCCCCCTGCTGGTGACGATCTGTGGAGCCATCACATCTGACAGTCGGTCACCCCCAGTAGTGATATGAGGACACTAACAGCTCAGTGATATCTGCAGGACGTCCTACCGCCACATATGTTCCTCTCATAGCGAGGCTGACGTTGTTTAGCAGGATAATGCCCGCACACAGCAAGGCACCAGGAATGTCTCCTCCAGATTACACTTCCTGGGCCGCCCGGTCACCAGATTTATCATCGATCCAGCGTTTATGGGACCAGCTGTGACATCTGTGGGCAACTGTGCCGCAGTATATTATACAGAATCTGTATCTTGTATCATCATGCCGTATCTCATCTTGTATCCAGCTAGAGGCGTATCTCATCTTGTATCCAGGCTAGGAGGGCGTATCTCATCTTGTATCCAGGCTAGAGGGCGTATCTCATCTTGTATCCAGGCTAGAGGGCGTATCTCATCTTGTATCCAGGCTAGAGGCCGTATCTCATCTTGTATCCAGGCTAGAGGGCGTATCTCATCTTGTATCCAGGCTAGAGGCCGTATTCATCTTGTATCCAGGCTAGAGGGGCGTATCTCATCTTGTATCCAGGCTAGAGGCGTATCTCATCTTGTATCCAGGCTAGAGGGCGTATCTCTCATCTTGTATCCAGGCCAGAGGGCGTATCTCATCTTGTATCCAGGCCAGAGGGCGTATCTTCATCTTGTATCTCATCTTGTATCCAGGCTAGAGGCTGTATCTCATCTTGTATCCAGGCTAGAGGGCGTATCTCATCTTGTATCCAGGCTATCTTGCCAGAGGGCGTATCTCATCTTGTATCCAGGCTAGAGGCCGTATCTCATCTTGTATCCAGGCTAGAGAGTGTATCTCATCTTGTATCCAGGCTAGAGGGCGTATCTCATCTTGTATCCAGGCTAGAGGCGTATCTCATCTTGTATCCACTAGAGGCCGTATCTCATCTTGTATCCAGGCTAGAGGGCGAGGCGTATCTCATCTTGTATCCAGGCTAGAGGCGTATCTCATCTTGTATCCAGGCTAGAGGGCGTATCTCATCTTGTATCCAGGCTAGAGGGCGTATCTCATCTTGTATCCAGGCTAGAGGGCGTATCTCATCTTGTATCCAGGCTAGAGGGCTGTATCTTCATCTTGTATCCAGGCTAGAGGCGTATCTCATCTTGTATCCAGGCTAGAGGGCGTATCTCATCTTGTATCCTTGTATCCAGGCTAGAGGCTGCTGTATCATCTTGTATCCAGGCTAGAGGCTGTATCTCATCTTGTATCCAGGCTAGAGGCTGTATCTCTGTATCTTGTATCCAGGCTAGAGGCTGTATCTCATCTTGTATCCAGGCTAGAGGCTGTATCTCATCTTGTATCCAGGCTAGAGGCTGTATCTCATCTTGTATCCAGGCTAGAGGCTGTATCTCATCTTGTATCCAGGCTAGAGGCTGTATCTCATCTTGTATCCAGGCTAGAGGGCGTATCTCATCTTGTATCCAGGCTAGAGGGCGTATCTCATCTTGTATCCAGGCTAGAGGGCGTATCTCATCTTGTATCCAGGCCAGAGGGCGTATCTCATCTTGTATCCATACTACAGGTCGTATCTCATCTTGTATCCAGATTAGAGGTGATCCATCATCCAACAGGGACCTAGAGCCTCCTTTCAATTCTCTAGTTTTCCCTTCCTCTATTATTATCACTTACATTTATCATTATTACAGCCACACAGTGTAATTATAACAACTCCTCCTTTGTGCGGGATTTCTTGTCAGAGCGCATTACATGAAATACATACAAATAAAGCTCAGTCACATTGTGAATACATTAAAAATATTCCTAATTACAAAAAGTCCTAATTAAAACCGGTATTATACTCCAGAGCTGCACTCACTATTCTGCTGGTGCAGTCACTGTGTACATACATTACTTATCCTGTACTGATCCTGAGTTACATCCTGTATTATACTCCAGAGCTGCACTCACTGTTCTGCTGGTGCAGTCACTGTGTACATACATTACTTATCCTGTACTGATCCAGAGTTACATCCTGTATTATACTCCAGAGCTGCACTCACTATTCTGCTGGTGCAGTCACTGTGTACATACATTACTTATCCTGTACTGATCCTGGGTTACATCCTGTATTATACTCCAGAGCTGCACTCACTATTCTCCTGGTGCAGTCACTGTGTACATACATTACTTATCCTGTACTGATCCTGGGTTACATCTTGTATTATACTCCAGAGCTGCACTCACTATTCTGCTGGTGCAGTCACTGTGTACATACATTACTTATCCTGTACTGATCCTGAGTTACATCCTGTATTATACTCCAGAGCTGCACTCACTGTTCTGCTGGTGCAGTCACTGTGTACATACATTACTTATCCTGTACTGATCCTGGGTTACATCCTGTATTATACTCCAGAGCTGCACTCACTATTCTCCTGGTGCAGTCACTGTGTACATACATTACTTATCCTGTACTGATCCTGAGTTACATCCTGTATTATACTCCAGAGCTGCACTCACTATTCTGCTGGTGCAGTCATTGTGTACATACATTACTTATCCTGTACTGATCCTGAGTTACATCCTGTATTATACTCCAGAGCTGCACTCACTATTCTGCTGGTGAGTCACTGTGTACATACATTACTTATCCTGTACTGATCCTGAGTTACATCCTGTATTATACTCCAGAGCTGCACTCACTATTCTGCTGGTGCAGTCACTGTGTACATACATTACTTATCCTGTACTGATCCTGACTTACATCCTGTATTATACTCCAGAGCTGCACTCACTATTCTGCTGGTGCAGTCACTGTGTACATTACATTACTTATCTTGTACTGATCCTGAGTTACATCCTGTATTATACTCCAGAGCTGCACTTACTATTCTGCTGGTGCAGTCACTGTGTACATACATTACTTATCCTGTACTGATCCTGGGTTACATCCTGTATTATACTCCAGAGCTGCACTCACTATTCTGCTGGTGCAGTCACTGTGTACATACATTACAGGAAATAATTCTTACAATTGATGTTTTTATTTTATGTTTTACAGAAGAAACTCTTTACACTTTGTACAATCTCTTCGGTTTATGGACATTATTATCTTTGTTGGCATTTTAAAAAATATATACTTTTTTTTTACTGAAGTGTTCAGATTACAGAGGGCGCTATAGAGTCCTGTCAGGCGGCCACGGGCTGCTTTCTGGGTGTTTCCAGGCTGAGGTCACCGCAGGACACTCCCAGCCCCCTCGTCCCCTGACGCACTTCTTACGGGCTGCGCTCTTAATAATTTATCATTATTAATTCCTATTTGAGCAATTTCCCACGTACAAAGTCTGTCGGCAGCACAATGGGTTAAACCTCAGGTCCCCGGGGTCCCCACAGTCCGGGGTGAAGGTCGCTGTCCCGATTCTATTTTTTACTTTTTGTCATTTTCTTGCTCTTGGGTCTTTTCGGCGGCCGCTGCTTTGGTTGCGGCTTTGGCTCCTCCACTTTTATGGCCGCCTTCTTGGTGGCACTGTGCTTCTGGAAGACGTCTTCGGTGATGGGCTCAATGATGTGCCCCTGCTTGGTGATCACCCGTGGGGTTGTCAGCTTCTGGACGGCCGCCTCGGTGTTCCATGTGCTGCCCACCGGGGCCCGGATGCTGCTCTCAAAGTGCTGCCGGCTGTTAAAGGGGAAGGGCAGCTCGTTAACCTGGAGGGAAGAAGAAATCCAAGAAATGTTAAGAATTTACATAGTATATCCTCCATTCACACCCAGAGCTGCATTCCAAATTCTGCTACTTTCCTTTCAGGATGCAGTACCCCCTCCTCACTGCTGCCCCCTTTTGGATCAGTCTTTGTATGGAACGTTCTATGCCGTTTCTCACTTCCAGCTTCCACCAGACGCTTTGCAATAATAAACTACATCTCCCAGAATGCACTGGAAACGCTCAGGGCGTCGCCATCTTTGTAAACTGACACCGATCTATTAATAATCCCTCCTCATGTGGTCACGACTATGTTAATTTCTACTCCAGTCACAACCAGAGCTGCGCTCACAATTCTGCTGCTCATTCTCAATCAGACAGCACATGAGCCATTTAAATAACTTAAAGGGATACTCCTTTAACCCTTAGAGGACCCTGAGATTTTAAAATTTTTACGTTTTCGTTTTTCACTCCCCGCCTTCCCATAGTCCTAACTTTTTAAATTGTTTCGTTCACGTAGCCTTATGAGGGTTTATTTTATGCAGGACAAGTTGTACTTTCATACCACGTAGTGGAAAGCAGAAAAAAAAATTCAAATGGGGTAGAATTGGGGGGGGGGGGAAACACAATCCTGACAAAGGTTTTTTTGTTTTGTTTTTTTACACCGTACATTATGCGGTAAAATTGACCCGTAATCTTCATTCTCCAGGTCAGTACGGTTACAACGATACCACACTTGTATCATTTTTCTTGCGTTTTAATACTGAAAAAAATATTAAAACCTTTAAAATAAAAAAAGAAAAAAAAAAAAAAAAGTTATCATATTCTGACCCCTATAACTTTTTTGTAGTTATGTGTACGGGGATGTGTGAGGGCTCATTTTTTGCGGGGCGATTTGTACTTTTCAGTGATACCAATTTGAAGCATGTGCGACTTTTTGATCACTTTTTATTGAAAAATTTTGGGGGAGTTGAAGTGACAAAAAAATTGCAAAAGTGGTTGTTTTTATATTTTTTTTCTATTATGTCGTATGCCATTAATATTATTATATTTTAATTGTATAGGCATTTTCACATGCAGTGATGCCCATGATCTACTTTTTTAATTGGTTTAGTATTTTAATTTTAAGGAAAAGGGGCTGATTTGAACTTTATTTTTTTTATTTTTATATTTGTACAAACTTTTTTTTAACTTTTTTTTTAGGTCACCCTGGGTGACTATAACTGGCAATCATTAGAGTGCCCATTGTGTTCATTGATGGCTTCATTTTCAATCTAACAACACAATGCTGTCCTAGTGGCCTGTAGTGGTATATTCCTTAGGCCTCTCACACACGACCGTGTTTCACGGCCCAATAGGGGCCGTGAAAGCCCGACCTGTGCTCCCCCAGAGGACGGGAGCGCACGGCGTCATTGGTTGCTATGACGCCGTGCGCTTCCTGAGGCAGCCGCCGTACAGTGAAACACTGTATACGAGCGTGTACAGTGTTTCACTGTACAGCGGCGGCCTCAGGAAGCGCACGGCGTCATAGCAACCAATGACGCCGTGCGCTCCCGTCCTCTGGGGGAGCACAGGTCAGGCTCTCACGGCCCCTATCGGGCCGTGAAACACGGTCGTGTGTGAGAGGCCTTAAATGGACTCCGAAGCCAGCTTGAGGCTTCAGTCTATTAGAACCATGTAACAGGTTTATGGCTGATCGCACACACATGCCGCGGGTCTCTGCTATTTAAAATAGCAGAAACCCGGTGGCTGTGGCGTCCGCTGCACGTGCGAGTGGGCGCCATGTTTAGGTGGAGGTCCTTAAAGGGTTAAGAATGTTTACAGTACCGGATTCCAACAGAGTATTCCCCCAATAAGGCACCAGGGGTCTACAATACTGACACAGAAGCAATACCCGGGCTAGCTTCACTGACAGCCTCGAGGCTAGTGTGAAGAGAACCCATCATCCCCGGGAGACCCCGTCCTCCTCCGCACCCACCTGATGGGCCGCAGCCGCTATATTCCTCTTCTCGTTTATGATGACATTAGGAAGGCGCTCGTCTTTCCGTGGAGGCGCAGGGGGCGCTTTAATAGTAAACCTAAAAAATAAAAATCCAAAAAGTTGTTAACCAAAAAAAAAAAAAAAAAAAAAAGTCTTCAACCTTCAGACAACTTTAACTAGCGGATAGAATTTCACCCTCCTGCAATTTTAACTAAACCTGGCGAATCATAAAGCCGCCTTATCTGACAGAGGCGACGCCGCTCAGATGCAGAACCGTATACCACAGGGTTTTCCAGCTGTAGAGCGCAATGCGGTAAGAGCACAGCAACTTCTCTCCAGCAAGCGAAAGGTTAACACGAGATAAATTTCCCTCCGTTCTGTTGCTCGTTACCCTCAACTCACCTCTATTTAATTAATTACAAAAAAAATACAGAATAAATTGTAATAAAGTTGCAGGAAGTCCCTCGCGGTCGGTGTGCTCGCTTCCCCTGAGCGGCGTCGTGCTAACTGGAGCGCGGCAGAGACCGTCCCGGCACCGGCACAGGGGACTCTCTCTAATTTACACTCTTCAAGTCATTTTCAAAGCAAAACACCAGCGTCAGCAGCTTCCGCGCTCCCCGAAGTGTTTCTAAGAACAAGCAATATTCATACTAATGTGCGCAACGCCGCGGACCGGGGGAGGGGAGGGTAACGGAGGAAATCGCTTGCTCTAAATCTTTACAATCTTTAACATTTTTGAACAAATAATAACAAACGCTTTCCTTTTAGAGTCACCAAAGTCAATAAAACAGCAGCAAATAAGGCCGAGGACGGTCGCGGACAACGCAACAATGTTAGGATGGTCCACAAGGGGTTAATCTAAACTGGAGAGGCGCCAACTAATAATTGGGCGGCGAGAGCACGGTCGCAAAGAATAATTAAAATGTAACTAAAATATTTACGTGCGGAATTTTGTAACATTGATTTTTTTTTTTTTTAACTTTTACCTTGAGAAACAAAGTAAAAGTCCTTTAACCCCTTCCTACCCTTGGCTATTACTTCATGGAAGGCAGCTCGTCAGCGGGAGTTATGCCCGGACCATCGGGTGCCAATCCTGTTTATACTGACGACCTGTGCTCAGGATAGGTCATCAGTATCTGATCAGTGGGGGTCCAACGTCCGGGACCGCGGCCAACCGGCTGTTCGAAGAGGCTGAGGTGATCCAGTGAGCGCTGCAGCCTCCTCACAGCGCCGTACATTGTATAGTGGCCATGCTTGGTATTGCAGCTCAGCCCCATTCACTTAAATGGCACTGGGCAGAGCCTAAGACCATGTGACCGGGGAACGTGACGTCACTGACCTAGGGTAAGCCACAAGAAGGCCGTGGTGCTTGTTTGAATCGCCACGGCCTCCTCAAGCCGCTGATTGGCGGGGCACGCGGTGTCTGACCCCCCCATGATCAAATGCTGGTTACCTATCCTGAGGACAGCTCATCAAAATAAGGCTACATTCACATGACCGTATGGGTTTTGCGGTCTGCAAATTGCGCAAAAAAAAAAACAAAACAATGACGTCCGTATGTTTTTTTGTGAATCCATGGTAACAATGCCTATCATTGTCCACAAAACGGACAAGTACGGAACACGTTCTAACTTTTTTGTGGGGCTACGGAACGGACATCTGGATTTTTTGCGGACCCATTTTTCAAATATTTAGCATTTTCTTATTTCTTACAAGTTTGAACAATTTTGGGGAGATGTCTGTGTCGGAGAGAGACTGCCATGAACCGCCATCTTCTGTACCGGACACTTACCTGCGCTGCTTCTTCCTGCTGACTTTAAGGTTGGTCCCGCCCCACTCTCCCCAGCCCGGCAGCACCAGGCTGATGTCTTTGGGCTTTGCGGCATTGGCCGCGTCGCGCTTCTCTTTCAGGAAGTCGCTGATGACATCATCACCGGCGAACGCTTCTTGGATGATCATTTTCTGACTCATTTCGGCGTCATCGTCAATCTAAACGTGCAACGGGAACATAACGGCACAAGGGGTGAGGTAGGCCCATCCAGCAGGACACTTACAGTTTAGGTGCTGCAGTATTTTCCATAAGGGACTGCTGCCAAGAGCCCCCTCCTCCTCCGTTATGTTCTACCGCAGGGAACCCGGACCAAGGTGACTGTACAATTGGGGCCTACCCCTTTAAATCTTCCTACTCACCTCCTCCTCCTCCTCCTCTGCCTCCACTGTGGTGGGCAGCAATGGCGCCTGCACCGGTCGCGCCTTAGTCGGCAGAATGTCCTTTGAGTCGATGAGTTTTGATTTCTTGGATGGCTTTTCCCCGGTTGGTTTTGAGGTCTTCGTCGCCGTCTTCTTCTTGGGGGGCGTGTCCTGCGGAGTGACCCCCTCAGCCAGCAGCTCTTGTTCCCCGAGAGCCTCGAGATCTTCCAGGGTGCGGTTCCTCTCCAGGCTCTCTAACAGTACCGGACCTTCTTCTTCCTCCGTTCTGTCCTGCTCCACCGGCTCCTCAGCCATCACAGGCTCCTCCTCCTCCTCGGCGGCCATGTTTTCCTGTGCTCTCTCTTCTTTCTTGTTCTGCTCAAGTAACCTCTGGAACATTGTATTGAACCGCGACACTTCCCCGGCGCCGTCCTCCGCCGAGCTGTCCGCTGCCGACCCTGCACAAGATGGAGAAGATTAGAAAGGTGGCGACAAATCTACGGAGCCTCTGCTGTGTGTGAATGAGGCCTTCAGGGAAAGCACTGAAGTTTTGCATCTTTCTAATAGACTTTCAACACCTCTGCTAGACGGCTTTGAATGGACACATGCCAGGGACTGACTGCTTGCAGAAATGTAATGCTTCTCACAGCTGAGGGTCTGTTACAGGTGCAGAGACCTATTGCAGCACCTCTGAATCCCCCAAAAATACGTCTGAATGAGCTATTCTTACAACTCTTGTGTTGCAATGTTCCTCTGTTATTCCTCCAGTCACCTCGGTACCAGTACTGGGATCATACATGTACGCGGGTCCTCAGTGATCGGGCAGGACCAGTACTCACCCGGCTCTGGGCCCAGTTCTTTGCGCAGACGTCTTCTGCCCTCGAACTCGTGCAGTAAGGCCTCTTCCTCCGATTCTTCTTCCTCCTCCTCCTCTTCCTCTTGCTCGTCGGTCTTGGCTTCCACCTCTTCTTCCACCTGCGTCTCCTCCTGTGTCCCAGAATCCTTTGCATCGTTCCTCAGCTTTCCCGTCATCCAGGGGTTCGCTCCTTCCAGACTCATTTGTGCCTCGTTGACAAAGTCCGGGACGATCTCCTCCACCTTCTCCTTCTCTTCTTCCTCGTCCTCGGACACGACCACGACTTTCCTGGTTAACTCCTTGTTCTTCTGCAGCTGCTCCTGCATGGCTCTGCGCGCCTGAAAGATAAAGATGGAGGCACGTGACTGACCAGACAACAAGAGTATAGGAAGGGTTACTGTGCACAAAATCAGACAATGCCTCTCCTGAAATACTTTGTGCTGCTGGGAGACAGGTACCTACCACTATGTAACATCTCACAAAGAAAACTCCTCTTCAGAAATCCTCTGTGCTGCTGGGACACTGCTCCTTCCACTATGTAACTCTCATCCTGTGACCTCCACAGGATCAGCACACTCCTCTCCTGAAATCCTCTGTGCTGCTGGGACCCTGCTCCTTCCACTATATAACTCTTATCCTGTGACCTCCACAAGATCAGCACACTCCTCTCCTGAAATCCTCTGTGCTGCTGGGAGGACCCTGCTCCTTCCATTATGTAACTCTCAGCCTGTGACCTGCAGAAGATCAGCACACTCCTCTCCTGAAATCCTCTGTGCTGCTGGGAGGACCCTGCTCCTTCCATTATGTAACACTTACCCTGTGACCTCCACAAGATCAGCACACTCCTCTCCTGAAATTCTCTGTTCTGCTGTTGCCATTCCCATTACCGATCCCTACTCTAACACTGCACAGTCACATTTACGGTTTCCTATAGTCGCTCACATTTTCTGATGCATCAGGACACAGCAGTCGGCCCCCAGCTGTACAGAGCGCTGCTCCGAGGACCTAGAGGACGCACTCACCCCTTCATCATATTTGGCCATAATGGCCTTGGATTTCGCCCACTTCCCGCTGTTCTGGTGCTTGAGAGACATCCGCTCCTGGGAAGAGAAGACACGAGTCAGGACACATCTCTGGACGACCCCCAGAACCACCACCAGACCCCAAACACCCAACCCCCAGTCACCTGCATCCTGGCTCTCTCCAGCTTCTCAAGCTCTTCCAGGGCCGCATCTGGATTAACCTTCCGTAGCTCCTCAAATTTCTTCAACGCTTCCTTCTGTCTGACTTTCTTCAGCACCTTGTGATACCTGGAAAGAGCAGCAGAATAGTGAGTGCAGCTCTGGAGTATAATACAGGATGTAACTCGGGATCAGTACAGGATAAGTAATGTATGTACACAGTGACTGCACCAGCAGAATAGTGAGTGCAGCTCTGGAGTATAATACAGGATGTAACTCAGGATCAGTACAGGATAAGTAATGTATGTACACAGTGACTGCAACCAGCAGAATAGTGAGTGCAGCTGTGGAGTATAATACAGGATGTAACTCAGGATCAGTACAGGATAAGTAATGTATGTACACAGTGACTACACCAGCAGAATAGTGAGTGCAGCTCTGGATAATAATACAGGATGTAACTCAGGATCAGTACAGGAGAAGTAATGTATGTGCATAGTGACTGCACCAGCAGAATAGTGAGTGCAGCTCTGGAGTATAATACAGATGTAACTCAGGATCAGTACAGGAGAAGTAATGTATGTGCATAGTGACTGCACCAGCAGAATAGTGAGTGCAGCTTTGGAGTATAATACAGGATGTAACTCAGGATCAGTACAGGATAAGTAATGTATGTACACAGTGACTGCACCAGCAGAATAGTGAGTGCAGCTCTGGAGTATAATACAGGATGTAACTCAGGATCAGTACAGGATAAGTAATGTATGTACACAGTGACTGCACCAGCAGAATAGTGAGTGCAGCTCTGGAGTATAATACAGGATGTAACTCAGGATCAGTACAGGATAAGTAATGTATGTACACAGTGACTGCACCAGCAGAACAGTGAGTGCAGCTCTGGAGTATAATACAGGATGTAACTCAGGATCAGTACAGGATAAGTAATGTATGTACCACAGTGACTGCACCAGCAGAATAGTGAGTGCAGCTGTGGAGTATAATACAGGATGTAACTCAGGATCAGTACAGGATAAGTAATGTATGTACACAGTGACTGCACCAGCAGAATAGTGAGTGCAGCTGTGGAGTATAATACAGGATGTAACTCAGGATCAGTACAGGATAAGTAATGTATGTACACAGTGACTGCACCAGCAGAATAGTGAGTGCAGCTCTGGAGTATAATACAGGATGTAACAATGAGGAATAGAAATGTACTTTATATAATGAATTCTTACTTTTTGCTTTTGATCTTCTTTTCTCTTCGTGCTTTGGCCTCATAGTAGGACTGGAGGGCTCTTGCTTTTTGAAGCTCTGCTCGGCGCCGTTTGGCCTAAAACAAGACACAGGTAAATCTTCCTCACCCTCCCCTCTCTCCATCAGCCTGCCGTACCCTGCATCTGCTCTCACCTCCCCCAGGCTCATGGCTTTCAGTGATGCCTCCTCCATGGGGGTGAGCAGAGGATCGGTGATGGGCTGTTTGTTTTTATGCAGGATGCTGAATATCTCCATCTCCAGCGGCGTGCTCGCCTAAAGGGAGGACACACAGAATTCAAGGGTCAGTCTCGGATCTTCACCGGATCTCACAGTGGACACTGCTGAACGGGAGCCAAGTCACACAATAAATAAAATAAAAAAACAAACAACAACGTGAGAATATTTTTGAAACAGTGATTTCTGGAGGGGTGCGTTAACTTTTCCTTGGAATTAGTATTCTTATTGCACATTGCTTTTTCTTACATCTGTAACAGCAGGGAGTGCCATAAAAAAAACAAAACAGGATGGAACAGCATGGGGCCTCATAACAGGTATGACACAGGGGGCACCATAGTAAATTTGCAACAGCAGGGGGTACCATGAAAAAAAATAATACGGAACAGCAAGGGGCGCCATGAAGTACAGAAAAGCAGGGGGCGCCATAACAATGTACAAAACAGCAGGGGGCCCCATAGCAAGTTTACAACAGCAGGAGGTGCCATAAAAACAAAAAATAAATAAATATATGAAACAGCAGGGGGCGCCACAGCAAGTATGGAACAGCAGGGGGCGCCACAGCAAGTATGGAACAGCAGGGGGTGCCACAGCAAGTATGGAACAGCAGGGGGCCTTGTAACAGGTATGAAACAGACAGGGGTGCCAGTATGTAACACCTATGGGGGGTTTCTATAGGCAGCTTGTCATTCAGGCTCACACCCAGCTTTCCCAGGAACAGATATAAATAACATACATCTAGACAGAAAATAAAAAGAATCAAGTTGTGTCCAAAAAGTAACAGACAGATCTATGCGCTCCATGCAGAGTCACCCACTTTCCACCCCGTCATGGTGTCCTCTATGGGCGCAGGTTTCGGCGGCTGGTCGTTGAGGGGGAAGACCAGCTTTTCGGCACGTCGGTTCTCCTTCACCACGTTGTCCCACTTGGAGATCTCCTCTGAGGTGCTTTTATAGGAGACGACTCTCTGGATCTGTAAGAAATAAAATACACTCAGGAGGAATGGTCTATAGAGCGATTGCCTGACGCCCGTCTACTACAGAGAAGGAAAATCGCTGAACACACAACCGCGGAGCGAACGGCCGGACCAGCCTGGGGCTATTAATATTCTGTAGTCAGATCCTTCCCGTAATGACTGATATTCGGGAATTGTTATCTATGCCGTTCCCTAGACTACTTCTATGGGAATTATTTTAACCCTTTTGCACTTGACACGTTCATTATCACAGGTGTGAGCAGTGTAGGCAGCGGTTCAGGGGCTCTATACATGAGGGGGGCCACCTGCTCGTCGGTGGTCGGGACCAGAGATAGTGACTGCGGCATCTGAGCCGTTAGATGGGGGAGGGGGTCGCTGCGCCCCCCTGGCAGGGTGTAATAGGATATTGCAGTGTATAGTCCCCTTGTGGGACTGAAAAAAAAGGCTACATTTAAATACATAAAAACACAAATAAATATAAAATTATTAACCCCTTGGTGTTCTGAGTCTTTTTTTCATTGTCACCTTCCAAGAGCTATAACTTTTTTACTTTTCCCTCTATGTAGCCGTATAAGAGCTTGTTTTTTGCGGGACAAGTTGTAGTTTTTAATCACGCTGTTTTGGGGGGACACAACTTACTGATTAACTCTGAGAGGAAGATAGAAAAAAAAACAGCAATTCTGCCACTGAGTTTTTATTTTATAAATTTAGCATTTTTCGGCTTAAATAACAGAAGAACTTTATTCTCCGAGTCAGTACGATTACAGCGATGCCAAATACATATATATTTTTCTTTTTAATTTTTACTACATTTGCATAATAAAAACCTTAAAAAAAAAACAGAAAATGTTTTTGCATCGACGCATCCCAAGAACCATAACTTTTTTATTTTTACAGAGCTGTGTGAGGGCGTGATTGATTTTTGAGGGATGACTTGTAGTTTTCATTGGTATCATAACATTTGTGGTGATGTGTACTGGAAAGCTGGAAGGGGTGTATATCTCACTCAGGTTCCTCAACTGGGTGAGATAAATAAAATCCAGGTAGACTGTGCTGGCTTCAGCAAACTTAGTTGCTGGAGCTATTTTGATAGTAATAGCTGGGCTGGATTTTATTTGGGTTGGGAAGGTAGGTCGGCAGTGGGACCTTTCCAACCCACCCAATTCCAGGGCATGTCTTTTCTCTGGCCTGAGGAGATCCAGGTGAGGCCAGCTGGTGTAATCTGGGAGGAATAAGTAATCCGTCCAGTGTGTCAGGTCTGTGGAGAGGCAGCTGGACCCTGAAGAGAGGGGTGAAGCCAGTGAGGCTTGTAGTGGTGCTCAGCCAGGTGGGCTGAAGGGGACCACGGGCTACGTATAGCCCATCTCTCCCCCGAGACTGAATTTGTTTTTTTGCTTGAACATTTTTAGAGGTGAGATGGAACCTATGTCTTAGCGGCGTGAGTGCTGGGTTATTTTTATAGTGCTTGTTGTTGTTATGGCTTGCGGGCTATACCAAATATGTGGAAGATCATTTTTGTAATTTTTTTCCAAGGAAGTGTGTTTTTTCAATGGAATTTTTTTTTTTACTTGAATTTTTAAATATTTTTCATAATTTTTTAAAATTTTTTTTACCATTTAACTATAATTGACTATAATAGACAATATTTTAATTGCTTCTTAAATACAATGCACTATTCATATGGTGTAATGCATTCTACGGTCAGTGCTATGCTGACATTGACCAGCAGGATGCGCCAGAGAGCCATGGCCGGCTGGCAAAACGCTGGAGGGAGGCTTGGGGCCTTTATTAGGCCCTGACCTGCCTGAACTTGCATCGGCATCACGCAATCTCATTTGCAGGATGCCGATGGGACAAACAGGGAGTCCGCTTCCTCTGTAAACACTTACTTGTGGTGGGTGGCACGTAAAGGGTTAAACAGTTCGGCTTGACGCTCCTGCCGATCCGGGCTGTTAGGTTACAGCCATGCTCTCGCTCTCCCATGCAGCCCTTAAACTGGGCCGCTGTAGAAAGGCCTAGGGCCCCTTAGTGACCACCGTAGAAACTTTTTTTTTTTTCAAGCATTAAACCATGCTGATGAACAGAAAGCGGGGAATTCTGCTGCAATTAAGACCGGACGGGGTTAATAACGACCTGCTGCCGAAGGACCTTTCAGCTTAGTTGCATTGCGACCAGATGGACGCAGCATTGTGTGAGGCTCCCCCTAGTGTTGGAAGGGTGTAGGACAGGCGGTATATTATGGACGGTCCCCGGACACACACGCACCTTCTGCGTCTCCTCCTTGCTGAGCGGCAGCTCCACGCTCCTCGTCTCCTTCAGTTTCTTCAGCTGCTTCTTCACCCCGGACAGCGGAGTCACTTTATTAATCGGGTCAATGAGATCCGTCAGGTTTATCTTCTCACCGGAGCCTAAAAAATAAAAGTACAGGAATTACCGGAGAACAGCAGCACGGGAAAGAGGGGTCCAGCTATATAGTCACACAGCTTTCCTAGGATCCTGACAGGAATACACATTACACAGCAAAACAGAACTTATTATTGAGATGTCACCCAGCTTTCCTGGATTCCTGAATAGTACAGTCATGGCCAAAAGTTTTGAGAATGACACAAATCTTCTATTTTCACATGATCTGCTGCCCTCTGGTTTTTATGTGTGTTTGTCAGATGTTTTTATCACATACAGAAATATAATTGCAATCATATTATGAGTAACAAAAGCTTATATTGACAGTTAGAATGAGTTAATGCAGCAAGTCAATATTAGCAGTGTTGTCCCTTCTTCTTCAGGACCTCTGCAATTCTCCCTGGCATGCTCTCAATCACCTTCTGGACCAAATCCTGACTGATCGCAGTCCATTCTTGCACAATCAATGCTTGCATTTTGTCAGAATTTGTAGGT
>ONZH01002616.1:0-23576 GCA_900303285.1 Rhinella marina | reverse complement strand
AACATTTATTGGGGGGTAGGATATAGAAAAGGACTAACATGCTAAATCCAAGTCTGGTTGGTTCATATAACTTTGAATACCGTGAAGCAGGTCTATGTAAGGGGGTGTCTGTACATAGGCACATTTCTCCTCTTAAGGGTTTTTTAATGCCGCTAAAGAACTTCACGTTTGTATGCCCTGAAATTTCCGGTATGTTTTCCACGGCTGCCAGATGTCCTCAAACTTATTATGGTTGCGAAATTCCCAGTAGGATATTTCTTCTAGTCTGTATATTTGATCCACCTTAGCCACCCATTCATGGATAAAAGGCATGGTAGGGGCTTTCCATTTAGAAGCGAGTAAAAGTCTGGTAGGCGTGATCAACGAGCAGATTAGAAGCCTAGTGTTTAGAGGAATATTGTGTGGTATTAGTAAAAGTAGGAAAATCTCTGGAGAATTTGGAATGGATGTGTTACATATTGAATTAATAACATCCACCACTTTCGACCAGAAAGGGGTCACTGTTGTACATAACCACCACATATGAAAATATGACCCAATATCTGTCCCACATTTCCAGCAAATGGGTGAGTATGAGCTATCAATCTTATTAATCCGTTTAGGGGTCATGTGCCATCTTGTTAAAATCTTAAACCCATTTTCCTGTACTCTAGAGGAGGATTTAGGTGATTTCAAAATTTGTCTGATTGATATCTCAGATAAGGTCATTTTTAAATCCCATTCCCAGGCTTTTATAAAGGTGAGGTCTTTCGAGTGACCCACCTGAGAGTTTAATAAGGTGTGATAAAAGAAGGAGAGTAGTTTCTTAGGTGGCCTAATTTGTTGGATCAATGTTTCAAATTTAGTTACCTGAGTATTGGGGGTGTGTAATTCTAGATAAGTTTTAAGTGCGTTTTTGATTGAGGTATATGTAAAAATGTTAAGTAGTGGGTTGTTGAGAATAGTTCTAAGCTCCTCTATAGTTGGGATTGCGCCATCTAAAAGTAGTGAATCCAGCTGTTTGTCATATAAGCCCGATTTAGATGCCTTTAATTTAAGGACATCCTTCAATTGAAGGAGAGGTGAGCTTTTGTTAACGAATTTTTGTATTGGATTCTGCCTCCTCCAAATTGTTATTGTAGGGCGAGTGAGTAAAGTATATGAGATTGACAGTCATGGGGGGGCTTGTTCCCAAAGCACCATGCTTCTCAGGGGAAGTTTTGAAAGGTGGTCTTCTATACCTATCCAATATTTTTGTTTGGGCTAGCGTAACCAGTCAATCACTCTGGTCAACTGTACAGCCTCATAGTATATCTGAGTATCCGGTAGACCCAAACCACCTAGAGTTCTGGGTCTAGTAAGGGTAGAATAGGCTACTCTGGGGCTCTTCTTATTCCAAATAAATGATAGAAAGATATGCCTGACTTCTTTCAAAAATGCCGAGGGTACGTGTATGGGGAGTGTTTGGAAGAGGTATGTTATTTTTGGGATAATTAGGCTAGATATCAGATTTTTTCTGCATATCCATGAAGCGAAGGGCAGCTCCCATGTTTGCAAGATGTGTTTAATCTGTTTTAATAGTGGTAGGTAGTTTAACTGATATAGGTCAGATAACTGAGGGGACAGGTGTATACCTAACTATTTCAAAGTTGGTGGAGACCAATTAAAGAGTGTTTGTGATTGTAAAGAGGAGGCTACCTGTGAGGAGAGGGAGATATTAAGTATCTGTGATTTGGACATATTGATTTTGAAACCTGATATGAGTTCAAATATCTCAAAATAGGTTATAAATGTAGTAGAGAGGTAGAAGGCTCTTGCAGGATGAACAGGAGGTCATCTGCGAAGGCTGCAACTTTATGCTCCCTGCCCCCACATATTATGCCTTTGATATTGTTACAGCTCCTAATTTTTTGTAAGAGTGTTTCTACCGTCAAAACAAAGAGTAGGGGTGAGAGTGGGCAGCCTTGCCGTGTTCCATTTGAAATATTAAATGTTTGTGAAAATTGGCCATTAACGGCCACCTGAGCTGAAGGACCCGAATACATAGTGAAAATGGCGTTAACAAATTTGGTAGGTATGCTGTACCTCTGTAATGCCTGCTTGATATATGACCAATATACACGGTCAAATGCTTTTTCCGAGTCTGTACCCAGTAGGACAGCTGGAATCTTCTTAGTCTTAGCATATTGCATCAGAAGTAACATTCTGTATGTGTTTTCTCTACCTTCTCTCTGTGGGACAAATCCTACTTGATCAGGGTCAATCAGCTCAGGTAGGAGCTTTTTAAGTCTACTTGCTAATAAAGATGCAAATAGTTTAAGATCAGCATTTAGGAGTGAGATAGGGCGGTAGTTCTCACACTGCGTAGGGTCCTTACCCTCTTTATGTATGATGGAAATGTGGGCCATAAGGGATTGTGGTTGGAAAGGAGTACCTGCTAAATTAAATAACCTAGTCAGGTAAGGTAGTAAGATATCTTTAAATGTTAGGAAGTAAAAAGGAGTTAGGCCATCGGGGCCAGGGCATTTGTTTTTAGGGGCTGCTCTAAGTGTGGCAAGGATTTCTTCCTCAGTGAAGGGTCTACATAAATCTGTGGCTTGTGAAGGTGATCTTTGTGGAAGATTGATGGAGTTTAAGAATTCCTCCGTGAGTTTAGTTTTAGTGGATTTATCATTGGCAGAGTCACAGGCATTGAGATTATATAGAGTGGAATAGAAGTCTCTAAAGATTGTAGCAATGTCGGAAGTAGTATACGTTTTAACGCCAGATGCGGTGTGCATTTCTGAAATGAAAGATTTACTTTTCCTAGCTTTAACCTGGGCTATCATGAATTTTGTTGGCTTGTCTCCATGGGCGTAGTATTTGTGTTTAAAGGCTATGTGTGTCTTAACAGATTGAAGGTTCAGCACATTTTTTAATTCTGATTGTAGTGACGTGAGTAGTTGTTCTTTGTCAAAGGCTCTAGATTTTTTCTTTATCTTCTCTAAGGAGGAAATCTGATGTATAAGGTCCTGGATTTGCTTATTCCTGGTCTTTTTAACATGTGTAGCTAAAGATATAAATTCCCCCCGAAGAAAGCTTTATGAGATTCCCATAAAACTGGAGTGGAGACATCTTGTGAGTCGTTAATCTGGAAGAATTCCACCAGTTTAGTTTTAAGTGACATACAGTGAGCTTGGTGTTTAAGTATGGTATCGTTAATTCTCCAGTTAGGGAAATGTTTTGGTAATGAAGAAATAAAAAATTGCATGTAGATCGGTGAGTGATCAGAGAATACGTGGGTCAAGATCTTGGGGTCAGAACAGTTTTGTAATGTATCAGTGAAGGTGAAGAAGTAGTCCAGTCTTCTATATGTTTTGTGGGGTACAGAGAAATGTGTGTAGTCCCTCTCTTGGGGATGAAAGAACATCCACACACCTTTAAGTCCAATTTTGTTAAGCGTAGCTTTGAGCTTGCCAAGAAGTTTGTAGGAGTGAGATGATTGTCCCGTAGAGGAGTCTTTAAAAGGATCTAACGCTACATTAAAGTCCCCCCCCTAATAGTACAGTTCCTTTGGTAAAAGCCGAAAATTTTTCTAACATAGTTAGTAGCCATGTACAGTCATGGCCAAAAGTTTTGAGAATGACACAAATATTATATTTTCACATGATCTGCTGCCCTCTGGTTTTTATGTGTGTTTGTCAGATGTTTTTATCACATACAGAAATATAATTGCAATCATATTATGAGTAACAAAAGCGTATATTGACAGTTAGAATGAGTTAATGCAGCAAGTCAATATTTGCAGTGTTGACCCTTCTTCTTCAGGACCTCTGCAATTCTCCCTGGCATGCTCTCAATCAACTTCTGGACCAAATCCTGCCTGATAGCAGTCCATTCTTGCACAATCAATGCTTGCATTTTGTCAGAATTTGTAGGTTTTTGTTTGTCCACCCGTCTCTTGATGATTGACCACTAGTTCTCAATGGGATTAAGATCTGGGGAGTTTCCAGGCCATGGACCCAAAATCTCTATATTTTGTTCCCTGAGCCATTTAGTTATCACCTTTGCTTTATGGCAAGGTGCTCCATCATACTGGAAAAGGCATTGTTGATCGCCAAACTGCTCTTGGACGGTTGGGAGAAGTTGCTCTCGGAGGACATTCTGGTACCATTCTTTATTCATGGCTGTGTTTTTAGGCAAGACTGTGAGAGAGCCGATTCCCTTGGCTGAGAAGCAACCCCACACATGAATGGTTTCAGGATGCTTTACAGTTGGCATGAGACAAGACTGGTGGTAGCGCTCACCTCGTCTTCTCCGAATAAGCTGTTTTCCAGATGTCCCAAACAATCGAAAAGGGGATTCATCAGAGAAAATGACTTTACCCCAGTCCTCAGTAGTCCACTCCCTGTACCTTTTGCAAAATATCAGTCTGTCCCTGATGTTTTTTCTGGAGAGAAGTGGCTTTGTTGCTGCCCTCCTTGAGACCAGGCCTTGCTCCAAGAGTCTCCACCTCACAGTGCGTGCAGATGCACTCACACCTGCCTGCTGCCATTCCTGAGCAAGCTCTGCACTGCTGGTAGCCCGATCCCGCAGCTGAAACACTTTTAAGAGATGGTCCTGGCGCTTGCTGGTCTTTCTTGGGCGCCCTGGAGCCTTTTTGGCAACAATGGAACCTCTCTCCTTGAAGTTCTTGATGATGCGATAGATTGTTGACTGAGGTGCAATCTTTCTAGCTGCGATACTCTTCCCTGTTAGGCCATTTTTGTGTAGTGCAATGATGACTGCACGTGTTTCTTTAGAGATAACCATGGTTAAAAGAAGAGAAACAATGATGCCAAGCACCAGCCCCCTTTTAAAGTGTCCAGTGGTGTCATTCTTACTTAATCATGACAGATTGATCTCCAGCCCTGTCCTCATCAACACCCACACCTGTGTTAATGGAGCAATCACTGAAACGATGTTAGCTGGTCCTTTAAAGGCAGGGCTGCAATGATGTTGAAATGTGTTTTGGGGGATAAAGTTCATTTTCTAGGCAAATATTGACTTTGCAAGTAATTGCTGTTAAGCTGATCACTCTTTATAACATTCTGGAGTATATGCAAATTGCCATTATAAAAATTGAAGCAGTAGACTTTGTAAAAATTAATATTTGTATCATTCTCAAAACTTTTGGCCATGACTGTAATTTGGTTCTGATTAGGGGCATACATGTTTCCCAATGTAACCCTTTGGTTTGCAATCTTGCCTTTGACAAATACATATCTACCCTCATCATCTGTGATGTGAGAGGAATAAGTGAAGGCAGTGTGTTTGCTTATTCCAATACTGTCAGAGCGGGTATTCAGTGCAGCTGGTGGCGTCATCACCGATAAGCGTACACGCCTGTCAACTGACAGCGCTGACAGGCTGACGCTTATTAAAATGAACAAAGCCTGGATTTCACCGGAATTCAAATCTCCTCCGGGGGAAAGCAGCTAAAGATTTACATTACTTATGTATCCGATTCCTCTTCTCTACTCCTCCTCCTCCTTGTCGTCTTTGCCTAACGCTGACCCAAAAAACGCCATTTTTTAGAGGTCCAACTGGCACTCTTTTACCACAATTTTTCAGGAGGGCCCCCTACAGGCCCTCTCTTCAAACAATTTTTCCGGAGGTCCACCGACAGGCCCTATCTCTAAATAATTTTTCTGGAAGTCCACCTACAGGCATTCTCTCTAAACAATTTTTCCGGAGGGCCCCCTACAGGTCCTCTCTCCAAACATTTTTCCGGAGGTCCACCTACAGGCCCTCTTTCCAAACAATTTTTTCCGGAGGTCCACCTACAGGCCCTCTCTCCAAACAATTTTTCCAGAGGGCCACCTACAGGCCCTCTCTCCAAAAAATTTTTCCGGAGGGCCACCTACAGGCCCTCTCTCCAAACAATTTTTCCAAAGGGCCACCTACAGGCCCTCTCTCCAAACAATTTTTCCGGAGGGCCACCTACAGGCCCTCTCTCCAAACAATTTTTCCGCAGTGTCAACTGCAGACAGTGTAAAACAATGTTTCAGGAGCGTCAAACAGACAGTCCAAAACAATTTTTCAGGAGGCGCAAGTACCGACATTTAAAATTTTTTTGCTGAGGGTAGACTTTATGTACTCCGAAAAGAAAACAATTTTTGGAGGCTCAACAAAAGCCATTTCACTGCATTCTCAGTCGGACAAAGTCATTGGTGGTGTAACCGCCATGCGGTGTCAGGCAAAATTTTTGGGTGCTTCTCCAGCTACCGCATACTAACTCAGTCATTCTGTTGTCACCGCCACCATAAAGGGCCACAAAAAATGTTTATGTGGTTCGCCTGCTCCCGCAGTGTCACTCGCTCACTCTGTTGTCACCATCATAGTGGTTTGCACTATAGCAGCCCAAGTCTGCACATTCCCCTTTTTATCTCCAAGTGATCTATACTGCACGTCACGTAATAAAATAGGTTCTTTTGCTCTCAGTGATACAAATCCATATCATAAAATCCTTTCTTTCTCCTTAATTGATCTATACTGAACGTCACTTTTAAAAATACTTTTTTTTCCTCTATTTCTCTCTCTCTCCAAACTATTTTTCCGGATAGGTGCCATATACGATATTAAACTGAGAAGAATACATAGAACACATGCCCCACTTGATAAATCTCACAGTTGACAACTGTACTGGTTGATGCTAAATTTTTAAGTTGGGGTCCTGCGTCGTTATTTGAACTCCATCCGGCTGTTGTCACCACCACACGCTAGCCATGGGGGCACTCCTCTGGCTCTTCCAGCTCAACCTCCTTCCCCCCAGCCTGCCCCCCACCTACAGGCCCTCTCTCCAAACAATTTACCCGGGTAGGGGACATATTAGATATTGTACTGATTTTTTTTTGTTCTTCTTTTAATTGCCTCCTGCGATAGTGCGATAGACGGGAATCAAACCCGGGTCAACTGCTTGGGAAGCAGCTATGCTCACCACTTTACCACCAACAGCCACAGCAACTGATAAGAACAGATACTAAACTTGATGTAAGCCAACATTTCGACAATCGATAACCCGAAACGGGTCCGCCGTCGAGCCCGGCGTTCGGCCACCCTGAGCATTTCACATACTCTGACCGAGTCTGACCCTGGGGACGCTCATGTACTGCCCACTTGGAGGATTGCGGGGCCTACCTCGTTCACGGTTTCTCAGAATTACTATGCCACTTCCTCCAACCCTTCCTCCTCCACCTTCGAATTACCATCTGTGCTTCACCTCCTGCTACCTCAGTCTAACTCGGTCACTCTGTTGTCACCGCCATGCTGCGTCTGGCTAAATTTTTGGGTGGTTCACCTGCTACCTCATCTAACTTGGTAACTTGTTGGTGTCACCGCCATGCTGTGTCAGGCTTATGCCTGCATCGTGTGGCTGGGGATAGGAGAGCAGTGCCAGCATGGGCATGGGTGATGGACCTTCGTTGCACCTAGTTGGGTGCTTCCCTATATATTCCCACCATGCCAGCCCTGGGTTGTACATAAACTAATAACAGGAAAAACAAAAAAATGATAAAACTATTTTACAGAAGGGTCAACTACAGACACTCCTAAACAATTTTACATGAGGGAGTGTCTCCCCGTCTGCCATCGTGTTCGGTCAGGCTGTCAGTAGGTACACCACATCTGTCGTCCGCAGAAGCGGCCACTATGAGGAACGCCACGGCAAGAACATCCCCTTTTCAATTGAGAGCAAGTGGAGAATTGTAGGAGGATGACACTTTTCTTCGGCAGTGGATTCACCTTCCCCTTTATCATTGCCAGACAACAGTTGGTGAAAAAGTAATTGGCAATGATGAAGAAAATGTAACGGTGCAGTGGATCGTCTGTGACGCAAAACCTATATATTCCCACCATGCCAGCCATGGGTTGTACATAATAACAGGAAAAACAAAAAAAAAATATTTGACAGAAGGGTCAACTACAGACACTCCTAAACAATTTTACATGAGGAAGTGTCTCCCCGTCTGCCATCGTGTTCGGTCAGGCTGTCAGTAGGTACACTACCTCTGTCATCCGCAGAAGCGGCCACTATGAGGAAGGCCACGGCAAGAACATCCCCTTTTCAATTGAGAGCAAGTGGAGAATTGTAGGAGGATGACACTTTTCTTCCGTAGTGGATTCACCTTCCCCTTTATCATTGCCAGACAACAATTGGTGAAAAAGTAATTGGCAATGATGAAGAAAATGTAACGGTGCAGTGGACCGTCTGTGACGCAAAACCTATATATTCCCACCATGCCAGCCATGGGTTGTACATAAACTAATAACAGGAAAAACAAAAAAAATATTTTACAGGATGAGGTTTAACACTGACAAATGTAAGGTTATGCATATGGGAAGGAATAATGCAAGTCACCAGTACATACTAAATGGTAAAACATTGGGTAACTCTGACATGGAAAAGGACCTAGGAATTTTAGTGAACAGCAAACTAAGCTGCAGAAACCAGTGTCAGACAGCTGCTGCCAAGGCCAATAAGATAATGGGTTGCATCAAAAGGGGCAAAGATGCCCGTGATGAGAACATAGTCCTGCCACTTTACAAATCACTAGTCAGACCACACATGGAGTACTGTGTACAGTTCTGGGCTCCTGTGAACAAGGCAGACAGAGCAGAGCTGGAGAGGGTTCAGAGGAGGGCAACTAAAGTCATAGCTGGAATGGGTGGACTACAGTACCCAGAAAGATTATCAAAATTAGGGTTATTCACTTTAGAAAAAAGACGACTGAGGGGAGATCTAATAACTATGTATAAATATATCAGGGGTCAGTACAGAGATCTCTCCCATGATCTCTTTATCCCAAGGACAGTAACCATGACGAGGGGACATCCTCTGCGCCTGGAGGAAAGAAGGTTTGTTCACAAAAATAGAAGAGGATTCTTTACGGTAAGAGCAGTGAGACTATGGAACTCTCTGCCCGAGGAGGTGGTGATGGTAAGTTCAGTAAAAGAGTTCAAGAGGGGCCTGGATGTATTTCTGGAGGGTAATAATATTACAGGTTATAGTTACTAGATATGGGTTGTTGTTGATCCAGGGAGTAATTCTGATTGCCTGATTGGAGTCGGGAAGGAATTTTTTCCCCTAAAGTGAGGAAAATTGGCTTCTACCGCACAGGGGTTTTTTGCCTTCCTCTGGATCAACTTGTAGGAAAACAGGTCGAACTGGATGGACAGATGTCTTTTTTCGGCCTTATAAACTATGTTACTATGTAGAAGGGTCAACTACAGACACTCCTAAACAATTTTCTAGGAGGGTCAACTTCGGACACTCCAAAACAAATTTTTGGGAGGCTCACCTACAGACATTTGACTGCTACCTCAGTCTAACTTGGTCACTTGTTGGTGTCACTACGCTGTCACCATGATGTGTCAGGCTTATGCCTGCGTCGTGGGGCGGGGGATAGCACAGCAGTGCCAGCATGAGCAGTGGTGTCACCTGCAGGCGGTGATGGACCTTCGTTGCACCTAGTTGGGTGCTTCCCTAACATGTGATGGGCATGTGCCTCGCCTTTCTTGGTCTGGGTGAGCACAATTGCCATGAGGGTAACCACCAGGCTGTTGCAGGAGAATTTGGGGTAATGGTGGGATTAAGCAGCCTCAGAGGCATCCATGCATGCTGCCCCTGCTGTTTCCTGTCCATTTCCGTGGTGTTTCCATCATTTTCTGATGTTTCCAGGTTTTCACCCAGCCTTCCCTAGGCAGAGCCTTGGTCCCCTGCAAAAATGCTCAAGTCTCCCATTGACTTCAATGGGGTTCGTTACTCGAAACGAGCACCCGAGCATCGGGAAAAGTTCGACTTGAATAACGAGCACCCGAGCATTTTGGTGCTCGCTCATCTCTAGTCTATATGCATCCAAGTGAGTACATCTTAAGCGTTTTCTGTACGGAGCCTCTTTGGAGTCAGCTTTCCAGATCTTGTCCTTACTCTACCCGGCCTATCAGGTTGGATGGTTTCTCATGGAGCAGGCGGAGGCATACTCTGTAAATCTGATAAGTCCTTGACTTGCTCCCAATCTTCAACAACAGCTGGGTCTATTTCCAGGACATCTAGTAGCTTGCCTGCCTCCTCTTTTGAGCGGATGGTGTATCTGGTGCCTTCAATGGTAGTTTGGAGGCCAAATGGGAAGAGCCATCTATATTGTATGTTTTTTGCTCTTAGGGTATCTGTGATGGGCTTTAAAGCTCTCCTTTTCCTCAAGGTAAGGGGAGCAAGGTCTTGAAAAATATGTATTTCTTGGTTTTTGATAGTACACATTCCACCATCTCTGTGTTGTCTGAGAATCGCCTCTTTAGTGCGAAAGTCCAGGAGGCGACAGATAACATCCCTGGGGGGGTCTTGTGGCTTAGGCCTTGGTTGCAGAGCCCTATGTACTCTCTCTATGGTGATTTTATCTGTGTTATCTTCACCTATCACTGTGACAAACATTTCTTGCACTGTGGTTAGCAAGGACTCAGGGGCTATAGTTTCTGGAATACCTTTGAGCCTGAGGTTGTTGCGTCTTCCCCTATTGTCCTGGTCCTCCACATAATCAAAGAGGGTGTTCAGGCATGTCTGGCACTTCACAAAGTTGTCATTGGTAGCTGTAGAGTGCTCACTCATAGTTGAATGTAGATTCTCTAAGGATTCAACCCTGTGCCCCAGTGCTTTTAGATCTTGTTTAATGTCAGTTAGATCTTCTGCCACTGGTTGCAGTGCTTTAGCTAGGGCCTTGTCTAGAGTTTTTGCAGGAAATCCCTAGAGAGAGGTAGGTCTGGTTGCGCCAAAGTTTCAGAGTCACTAGCTGCCTCCTCAGCGGAGTCTTCTCATGAGGAGGCCCATGTTATCTTTGCAGGTAAATGCGATTTGGAGAAAGCAGAGGATTTTTGAGGAGTGGAATTGTTTCTTCTCATGAATTTATCCATGTGTCCTCGGACACCAGATGATTTTTCGATGGTACCAGAATTTTTTGAGTGTCCGTATTTTACCATATTGAATAGGTTGTTATCGGTATGGTAGCGGTGAGGGAGCAATTGGGGGAGGTTCACATGTGCATAGAATGTGTTACATGAGTCCACTCCTCTGAAGTTTCTGAGAAAGAAAAAATTGGGTCAGTGGCCCTTTAAGACGGGTGGCGTCTGCAATGCGAACACTTTTCTCTCAGAATTTAAAAAAGGGTCTTTAACTGTATCCTGGCAGTGGTTGTATATTATATTGAGATTCCACTCACCGCTCCACAGGTTCCCGTCAAGATGGCGATCGGTCTGCAGCAGGCGCGGGAAACAATGGCGACCGGCAGTCCCACCTGCGAAATGCAAGAAATGTCCCCAAAAGTGCAGGCCAGATGCGGGAAAAGGAGATGGAACACTCCGCTGTCTCTTAGGGTGTCAGGTAAGGTTTATCTAGATCGGTGAACCGATGGTTATCGGGCAGCGTTCGGTGCGTCCGGAACTTTAGACCCCGGCTTGAAGCCTGCAGGAGGCCGCGATTTGAAATTTTCACCAACGCGGCTAAATTTGGTCTCTAATGAAAGAGGGGGTCTTCCTGGACCTAATGAAGGCGAAATGAGGTAGATAGTCCTTGGGTAAGACCTCTTTATAGCCGCTTCACCGAGCTGAGTCTTCTTCTCAGTCACAGCAGGATGATGTGAAGGTGACAACATTTCTCCTGCTCCTCCTCCTTGCAGTCCCACAGAAGGTTTTCAGTGGAGTCCTTCCTACTGGAGTGCCTTCCTGCAATTCTCACTGTTCAGCAAGGTTCATGCCGTGGTGAACAACTGGAGAAGCTCTTATGGGCAGGGATAGTACATGTCTTCCATGGCCCACTGGGTCAATGTTTTTTTCAGCAGTGGCGAGGCAGCACCCTGGCTATGAGGCCAGCTCCATTGGACCCTCCAAAATTGTGTTGGCCCACACCAGGCACTTCTCTACCTCCTCCTCCATGGACACTAGCCCATTCCTAACAGCTGCAGGGCACAGGGTTGCTCACACTATCCTTTCTTCCTATCACATGTGTCAGGTGAAGCGTTGCCTTGTCGTGTTGGAGCTGATCGGCCTAGGAGGGAGTAGCCACAAAGACAAGTGCATCAAGCAACAAACATCTCTCTGGCTGTCACCCCACGACTCCAACTGGGCAAGGTGGTCAACAACAATGGGCACAACATCCCAGCCACCCTGAACCTGGGAGAAATAACATATGCTCCCTGCGTGGTGCACGTCATCAACCTAGCAGTTTCTAAATAAGTACACTGGCTTGTGCATGGTGTTGGCAAAGATCAAGAGACTGTCTGACCACTTAAACCACTCTTATGTGGTAAGGAACGCTCTTCTTCTGAATTTGAAGCCACAGAATGGCCTGTTACTACACCGCTTAATCCACAACACGCCAACTACTACACTTTTGAACCACTACATAATGAACCAAGCCTGCATTGGAGAAAATTTTCACACTCCTCTGGCTGAGGCCAATTCCCCATCTTGCCACTATTGCTTCCTGCCAACCATCATCTTCTGTACGGCTGCTGCTGCCACCTCCATCATGCCACAGCCAGCATTGTGCCAGTGCTTCGACTTGCCAACCATCATGTTCTGTACGGCTGCTGCTACCCCTCTATCATGCCACCACCACCATCAGGCCACTGCTGTGACCTGCCTACCATCATGCTCTGTACGGCTGCTGCTGCCTTCATCATACCACTCCCGCCATCATTCCACTTCTGTAACCTGCCAATCATCATGTTTCATTGCTATGATCTGCCATGATGTTCTGTATGGCTGCTGCTGCTGCCACTTCCATCATGCCACCACTGCTATCATGGCTATCATGGGGGGATTGGTCATAGACCTTACAGGGAAATTTCCTGGTGGGCCAATGCCCAATGAAACATTTATTCCCTTCTCTTGGCCATCAGCAAGGTACATATTATAGGAGGATCTTATGCACCTGGTCATTGGCCACAGGTGTCCTCCTGATTTCAGTTATATTGCCATCCTCAGGACGATGATACAGCTTTGTACTGTGGGGTGGTTCTGTAAAGCTGCTGCTGCCTGCATCATGCTGCTGCCTGCCTGCCAACATCCACTATATGCCTGCTGTTGCTTCCACCGCTGCTCCTCCCTGTAATCTATTCTGCTGCCACTATTAACGTAAAGCGTCTGTCACTAATAGTATTACTACTACTATCCATAGACATCCATTCTACTGTCTTGTATGTTCCATGCTCTGCGGCTTCTGCTGCCGCTACCATTGTGGCCACATGCCTCTATATCCGTTCCCTTTTCACATCCACAGTGCACTGCTGCTGCCAATTAAAAGGGAGAATTTTTTTAGGTTCTTTCACAACTAACCACTTTTTCTTCTTGTGCGTGTTGTATGAGCAGACATTCTGACCCTGTCAAGACATAATGTTTGAATACTTGGTCCCCAAGCAACTATTTTATTTTGTATTTTTCTTTATTCCATAACACCATGTGTGTGAACATCATCTGCCCCTGATAAGGGACAATTTTTTTGTAGCTTTGGAACATGCTGTATCGTATGTTAACGCTGTAAAATGCTCATTTTCGGGGGACTTGGAGAAACTTCAGTTCGATCTAAATAGATTTGGGTCTGAATCGAAGTTTTTCAAAAATTCAGCAAACCGCTCATCTAGTTTCTATGATTGTGTTGGAATGCTCACGGCTAGAGTTGAGCGAACCTGCCTTTTGGCAGGTTCAAGTTTGGGGTTTAAGTAAATTACATAATGGATTCCATTGTCACGGAATCCATAACGTAATTCAATGCCAGCATGCCAAACAGAATGTCTTTAGAGGCATTCCGTTTTGCATGCTGTCATAATACAGGTGTATGGCCAGCAGAACGGAAGCCTCATACACTTGTATTAAGCGCCATACCAGCAATGAATTATGTGATGCATTCTGTGAGAACAGAATCCATTACGTAATTCACTTAAACCCCGATCTCAAACCTACCAAAAGTCAGGTTCGCTAAACTCTACTCACGGCATATTTTAATTCTGCAGATCATGCAAATGTGTGTGGTTTTATGTGTCCACCTTGTAGAGAAAAAACACCATAGAAGAGTTGCTCACACAGTGCTACAGGCAGTTGAGATCAGCTTAGCTCTGGCACGCTTTTGGCCTAACACCCCTCCAAAGTATCAGTGGCATCACCAGATCTAGAAGCAGACATGGCTCTGGCTGTTCTTTGGGAGGCATATCGCCTCTGCTTTTTTATTGCTGCTGCAATCTCCTCCTTCTCCTCTAATGTTGCTTCCTCCTCAGTACCCCAATCCAGCTCCCAGGTCCTGTCCAGCACACAATCATCATTGGAGTCCTCATCCTCCCTACCACTTTTATCAGACCGTGACATATAATGGTGGGCTCCTTGGCCACCATCTGCTTGCCCTGACTGCCACTGTCACTCTCCCCAACACCAATGCCATGGCTACGGGTGCCACTATTACCCCCACCATCAACACAGCTATGACCTCAGAAGACACCTCCACAACATACTGCTGCTTCAAAGAGAAGGAGTGAGGCATCCAATCCACAATCTCATCCGTTTTCTCCTCAATGATAATGTTGCGCCTTTCCGAAGCCAGCAGGTACAAATGCAGATTACTACTACTTCTGGCCGGATAGCTGGTGCTGCTACTATCCACATTCTGGCTCTGGATTTTTTGTTTGGAACCCTTCCATATCCCTTACATTTTTAGGCCTAAATGTACACAGTCACACAAAGTATTGAATGGTTTTCAAATCTGTTGTTTGGAAATTAGAGGCATAATATGATGTTGTTCTCTTTCCACAAAATCAGACACTGCGTCTCTGTATACACTGCTACTGACAGCTGACTTTGGAAATACCACACTATTGGTGCTTCTAACAGAGTTGGACCTTATGTCTTTTGTGTGTTAAAATATGTATATTCAGAATAAAGCTTTCGCTAGTGTAAAACATAACTTGTCAAACTACTATGATATTATTGCCCTCCGCCCCCCTCCCCATTACCACACAAACACTTGAACTGACTGGAGATGCACAGACAAGGATTTGATGTAAACCATATGCTACCCTGCTTATTGTAAGAAGCACAAATGCTATTTTCCAAACTTAACAACAAAATAAAAATAGATTTTAACTGAATGGAGATGCACCAACATGGATTTATTTTCACATTATTACTCAAAAATATTATTGTCTGCTACCCTATGTATTGTGAGACATGTATATGCTGTTTTCCCAAACTTCAACAAAAAAAAAAAAATGAATTTGAATTGTGTGTAGATGCACAGATACAGATTTTGGCAGAGTTATCAGTCAAATATTACCGTCCGCTACCCTACGTATTGTAATATGCTTCTAAATATTAAAAAATAAAGTTGAACTGTGTGGAGATGCACCAACACAGACTTTTGTCTACAATGTCACGTTATCACTCGCAGATATTATTGACACACATGTGCTATTTCACTAAACTTAAACAAAAAAAAAAAAAAAGAACTATGTGAAGATTCCCTAACATGGAGCTCAGACTAGCATTTCAGTTGTTTTCACAGAGATTTCAAATGCTCTCCTCTGGATGGTAAAATGTGTTGTTTAGTTTTGAGCTTATTTAAGGGTTTTGAATGTTTGACCTTATAAACTATGCAGATTTTAGATCTAAGGTGGAAAGTGTCAAAGATAATTATTCAATGACTTCAACTTACATGACACCAGCCTGGGCTCAATAATGTAAATATCCTAGGTGTCCTTTCAGGCTATGTTGATAAAATTGAAATTCACAGGAAGGGGCAGTGTTAGGTGAACATGACAGATTTGACATAAATAATTCAGAATCTGGTATAAATCCTTCACCTGCTTACCAAACACTATAATAGCACAATGTCAAAAATGCTAATATGTTTTTGAAGAACTTGCAGTTCTTACAAGAGATTAATGTTGATATATGCATACATTAACATTAGAAAATACGCAATATACATATAGTATATCTCATACATGCAGGGCCAATGGCACAACTAGAAATGACTGGGCCCCACAGCAGGGCCAATTCTAGTTTTTCTGCTACTTGAGGTGAAAATTGAAACTGCCCCCAAAGTCCCACCATTACTAAAAATTCTCTCTTAGTAATAGTGCTCCCAATAGTGATAATGCTCCCTAAGACTGCTCCATTCATAGTACTGCCTTACATATTGTGTAGAATAATATTAATGCCCCTACAGTACACTCAGTAATAATAATGCAGTTATAATGCCCCCTTGCATTGCCCTCAGAATTTATAAAACTCCTTAAAGTGCCCTCTGTAGTTCCTCCAGTATTTATAATGACCCACTGTAGTGTCCCCAGTATTTATAATGTTCCCCATGTAGTGCCCCTAATATTTATATTGATCCTCCTGTAGTGCTCCCAGTATTTAGTATGGTCCCTCTCTGTAGTGACCTAGTATGTATAATGCCCCCATCCCCTTTTTAGTGCACCAAGTATTTTTAATAGCCCTCTGTGTAGTGTCCCCAATATTTATCATTCCGCCTTTGTAGTGCCCCCAGTATTTAGCATCTCCCTGTAGTGTCCCCGGTATCTAGCATTCCTCCTTGTAGTGCCCCAGTATTTAACATTCTCTCGTAGTGCTCCTTGTATTTAACATTCCTGCCTTTGTAGTACCCCCAGTATTTAGCTTCTCCTTTATCTGTAGTGCACCCAGTAGTACCATGAAAGAAAAAATACTCAAAATACAAAAAAAGTTTAAATGATCCAATAAATTTCATTCCACTTCACAATTGTGACCCACTTGTTGTTGATTCTTCACAAAAAAATTGAAAATGTTATATCTTTTTGTTTGAAGCCTGAAATGTGGCAAAAGGTTGAAAAGTTCCAGGGGGCCGAATACTTTCGCAAGGCACTGTAGATTTATTGTTTGTCTGTAGCACAAGCCTGTTTACACAGTGATATGTGCTCCTGACAAATGGTTATTTTATATGCCCCATAAACAATGTCTTGGCATTCTTGGCAAAGTATGGAATAAGGTTCTGACCTAATTAGTGAATAAAATGGCCAGTTATTCTGGAATGTCTAGCATATTTTCATATTTATAATAGATAATATAATAGACAACTGAGGGACATTTTGTTACTGAACTCAAACTTGTTAAAGCAAAACTAATTAAAAATATAATGGAAAACAAAGATGAGAAAAAAGCTTTTACGCCAAACATATCGTTTTGCATTGTCTCCAAAAAGTTCGATTTTGGTTTCATCTGACCAGAGCACCTTCTTCCACATCTTTAATGTGTCTCCCAGGTGGCTTGTGGCAAACTGTAAACGAGGCTTTTTATGGATATCTTGATTTCTTCTTGCCACTCATCCATAAAGGCCAGATTTGTGAAGTCTAAACCTAAATGACATTTTAATTGCACAGTACATTTTTCGTAACACAAAACATTTCTTAGTGTCACTTTGTCTTGCACTTATCAAATCCGTGCCAGGATTTTTGTGTTGCAGCTAATATCATTAATGTTGTATGTTACATTGCTGTACTTGTCCTTTTACATTTACTCTATAGGTCTGTATGCTTTGTACAGTGATTTATTGCATTGTATTTGTTTGAAAATTGAATAACAATTGACTAAAAATGGCAAAAGTAAAGGGCAGATGCTATGAGCAAAGAAAAAGTCAATGATATTATAGTTTAACAGCCAAAGACAAAAGCTGTTTTCTATAGAATGCCTAGGAAATATTTACATATCAATTCTTGATACATTGCATTCAAATCATTACATCATTTACACCTTGCCTGTGAAAGTGGACATACATACACATTAAACAGAAGTAGATCGATGGTTGAACAAAATGTTAAATGAACAATCATCACGTGAACAATCATTTTGCAGACATAGCCATAACCATATTAGCTCATTTTGGCTATTAGTCACTCAAACTGACCATATATGTTAAATGACACATGACGAAGGACAAAAGATCCTTCAAAGATTTTCTTCCATGAACAATCTTTCAATTAAAAGACAGGCTCAGACTGGCCCAAAAAGGGAACTGGTAAATTATCTGGAGGTCCCTTGAGCCAGTGTTTCTCAACTCCAGTCCTCAAGGCCCACCTGGCAGTCATGTTTTCAGGATTTCCTTAGTATTGAGCAGGTGATATAATTAGTGTCAATGCATCAGGACTGACCACGGGTATTCATTCTGTGGGATATTCTCAAATCATGACCGGTAGGTGGGCCCTGGGGACTGGAGTTGGGGAACACTACCTTGAGCTATGAAATCTGAAAAGTGCTGTCTATGCATTATCCTGCATCTCATTCTCAGTGCACGAATACCAATCGGTATCTTAGTTGACAATGTGGGGGGTAGCAATTTTGCCACTTGCATCCTGTATTTGTGCAGCAGTGGCCCCTTCTTCAATCTCCATGGGCCACACCTCCTGACCTCAACATGCATTTTATTTTATTTTTTACCCCGTGCTCCCACCAACCTTTATCAGCCCCTGCATGACACACAAAAGAATAATGAGTTGCTATTATTTATATTAACCACTTGCCACATGACTATATCTGTTCTGGCAGTACAGTAGGCAATTATCTATAACCTGATATAGAGAAGTGGCTGTTATATAATGATCTACTGGCGCACCCTGGCGCTGCAGATCGCTGTGACTGTGCTGTTACTAGAAAGCTGCAGTCACAGGGAAGAGCCTGGAGACCAATCAAAATGGTACCTGGGTACTCGGTCATTGAGACAGCCTGGTGATAAAAAAAGGAAATATAAAAGGATTTTATACAAAGCCAGCAGGGCCTCTCTCCTAGAATCCTTCTATTTCTTGGTGTGAGAGAGACCCTGGCTACAAAGTTACCTTTGCAGGGTACATAGCAGGGACAGTGTTCTTGCTATTTTAGTCAATTAACCCTTTACATGCACATTTTTTCATTTATGAAAATAAAAAACTAATATTTATAGTTATTAGTTTTAGCTATATTTAGTATAACGGTCTTTTATGTGAAAAATATACATGCATATATGTTGTCTTTCATCAATACAATATATATACAGTATATATATATATATATATATATATATATATATATATATATATGATTATTGCATAAATTATTGCACAAACCCAGCAATCCTCTGTGTGTGTTAGGTTGAAATTGAGCATCAAACCTAAAACGTCCATTTACGTATTTTCAGTTTCCACGCGGTTGCAATTTATTTTATTCTATTTTTTTTTTGGGGGGGGTGCTTGCAATATAATTAAACAGGATACACACGTATGTTATATAATGTTATTTATTTTTTAAAATTTTTTCCAGGTTAGCAATTTTCCTGGCTGCAATTTTCAATGCAGTTTTTCTGTTTCAGTTTTTGTTCCTGGTCTGTTTCAATGCAGTTTTTCTGTTTCAGTTTCATGTTCCAGGCAGGGGCGTAACCTGTCTGCGACCGTGACCGGGCCCGGCAGGGGAAGGGGGCCCGCTGCACTGATATGTAATGGGAGTGCTCTGATGGGGCCCGGCATGAAGCACAGTGATAATGCCGGGCCCATCAGAACGCTCTTCAAACGATAATAATGTACACCCCTGCCGCAGAGGCGGGGAGGAGGGGGGTTGCAGAGGCAGAGGCAGAGGGGAGTAGAGGCAAGGGGGGGCCCAGAGGTAAGGGGGCGGCGCATGCTCTCAACGGCAGTTCCAGGGTGAACCAGAAAGCGCTCTCCGCTCCCTGCTTCTCCGCTCGCTGTTCTTCTGAGCTCCAGTGCTCCCCCTGCAGGCTGCACAAGGCGCTGCTGGCTGTGGAAGGAGCGCTGAAAGCCCGGAATCGGCCTCCAGCACAGCCAGCAGAGCGATGTGAGTTCGGGAGCGCGTCATCAGAGAAGGTAAATATGTGTTTTTTTCTTTCATAAAGCTGAAGTCTGGAGAGGGCAATGGAGGCAAAAGGGGGGTAGGGGGCTGCACAACTACAGTGAGGGGCACAAAAGTGGGCATTTTTACTGAGGAGACACCTATTATCTATCATAACTACTGTGAGGGGGCACCTATTATCTGGCATAACTACTGTGAGGGGGCACCTATTATCTGGCATAACTACTGTGAGGGGGAACCTACTATCTGGCATAAATACTGTGAGGGGACACCTAATATGGCATAACTACTGTGAGGGGGCACCTAATCTGGCATAACTACTGTGAGGGGCACGTATCTGGACATAACTACTGTGAGGGGGCATCTAATCTGGCATAACTACTCTGAGAGGCACCTAACATGGCATAACTACTGAGGGGGCACCTAACCTGGCATAACTACTGTGAGGGGGCACCTAATCTGGCATAACTACTGTGAGGGGGGCACCTATTATCTGGCATAACTACTGTGAGTTGGCACCTAATCTAGCATAACTACTGTGAAGGGCACGTATCTGGACATAACTACTGTGATGGGGAATCTAATCTAGCATAACTACGGGGAATCTAATCTGGCATAACTACTGTGAGAGGCACCTAACTTGGCATAACTACTGTGAGGGGGCACCTAATCTGGCACAACTACTGTGAGGGGAGACCTAATCTGACACCTAATCTGGCATAACTACTTTGAGGTGGCACCTAATCTGGCATAACTATTGTGAGGGGACACATATCTGGCAATAACTTTTGTGAGTGGGCACATATCTGGGCATAACTACTGTGAGGGGACACATATCTGGCCATAACTACTGTGAGGGGGCACATATCTGGGCATAACTACTGTGAGTGGCACAAAAGTGGGCATAATTACTGTGACAGGAACAAAGGTGGGCATAACTGCTGTGAAGGGGCAACAATGTGGGCATTAGTACTGTCTGGTAGCATTTATGGGGAAATGTTCTAGATTACCCTGCTATACATTGGCATGGCTCAGTCTTGCAGGCCAGCACAGCGCCCCCTGCTGGGGATTTCACAGGGGCAGTCACCATCCCTTCCTTATGTGATTATTCTTTTTTTCTCTATCACCACAGAGACCTTGTTCTGGATCCAGTGGACATCATGCCGACACCAGTGCACACACACCTGGATGAGGTAGGACCAGCTTTTATTGTATAAAAATTAGGGGGGGGGGTGCCCGATCCAAAGTTTGCACTGGGGCCCATAAAACTTTTGTTACGCCACTGGTTCCACCTATGAACAAACCTTGATTATTTGTGTAGCTTCCTATTCCAGGAATGCTATTTTTAGTACTAGAAAAGAACATTTAGTGTCTGGTCATTTCTATTTTGTAGCTGGAACATAATTTAACTCTTGCACTAATGTAAATGAACTGAACATATACCACAGAATGTGCTATGGGAATAGTTATATTAATTTAAAGAAATTAGTGCCAAATGAAGATGTAGTTTTTATGCAGTTATTTAGTCTATGGAAACTACAATAGTAAAAATATTCCAATATATTGGATAAAAGTTATTACAAACAACCAGTAAAGACAATAACTTAAAATATTACCCTGATTAAAATGAAAGTTCAAATTTTAAAAAGTTCACCATTCAGTGCTGATTTCATAAGGGCTATGTACAGCTTTGGGTGCATTTTTTTTATTATAGCTTTGTACTCATTTTGAGCTAAAAATTATTTTTTCAGTTGGTCTTTATTAAAAATAAGGAGCCTTTTTTCTTTGTACAGAGCTAAATTGCTGTAGTAGCAGCCTCCGGATTTTATCTTGTCCGTCAATTGGGGAACTGACAGGCTCTTTGTCTGCTCTCTGACTCTCTTTCTCTGCTCTCTGACATTTAAAACACTCATTGTAGCTCAGTTCTGATCTTACTGATAATAACTAGAGATGAGCGAGCATGCTCGTCCGAGCTTGGTGCTCGTTCGAGTATTATGGTACTCGTAAGTAATCGCTGCTCGGACGAGTATCTCGCCATGCTCGAGAAAATGGCAACTTCCGCATTGTGCATTTTTGGCGCCTATAAACTCAGCCAATCACAAGCCAGGAGATTCTGCGGTACACCCAGCATCACGTGGTGCCCTTACATGTCGATAGCAGGGGTTGGCTGGCCTGATCAGGTGACCCTGGAATATACTAGTGACTGCCCGCGGTGCTCGGCTCAGATGCTGTCTGGATGTCGTTAGGGACAGAGCTGCTGCGTTTCAGGGAGAGTGTTAGGGCCTGCATTTAGTTCTTTGTTAGGCAGGAGTGATCTCAAAAGAACCCAACAGTCCTTCTAAGGGCTACAAGACATTTTTTTTTGTCTCCTGGCTGGGCTGGCTGGCTGGCACTAGTAGTACAGCTATCGCCATATATAACCCTTTTTTTTATTGTTATATCTCAGTGATACAAATCCATTTCATACAGCAGTGTGGAACCATTCTGTGTGTCACAGTTCAGCTGTCCACTCACCACAAACCACAATCCGTATTTTTTGTCCAGGTGATCCATACTGTACGTCACATAATCAAATACGGTCTTTTGCTTTCACTGATACAGCTACATTAGAAAAATCTCTGTGTGACATTTGTCTGGGTTGCAGTCAAAATAGCCACAGTCAGCAGGGGCTGAGTTTGCTCTATGATAGTTTCTGCACGTCACGTTAAAAAAAAAAAAAAAAAAAGTTTTTTTGTTGTTTTATCTCAGTGATACAAATCCATTTCACAAAGCTGTGTGTAACCATTCTGTGTGTCACAGTTAAGCTGTTCAGTCACCACAATCCGTATTTTCTGTCCAGGTGACCCATTCTGTGCGTCACGTCAGTGAAAAAGGTCTTTTGCTCTCACTTATACAGCTACATAAGAAAAATCTCTGTGCGACATTTGTCTGGGTTGCAGTCAAAATAGCCACCGTCAGCAGGGGCTGAGTTTGCTCTCTGATAGTTTCTGCACGTCACGTTAAAAAAAATATATATATATATAAAAAAAGAACATTAAAAAAAAAAAAAATTATATATATAGATATATATATATATATATATATATATATATATATATATATATATATATAAATAATTTTTTTGTTTTATCTCAGTGATACAAATCCATTTCACACAGCTGTGTGGAACCATTCTGTGTGTCACAGTTCAGCTGTTCAGTCAGCACAATCCGTATTTTCTTTCCAGGTGACCCATTCTGTACGTCACGTCAGTAAAAAAGGTCTTTTGCTCTCACTTATACAGCTACATTAGAAAAATCTCTGTGCAACATTTGTCTGGGTTGTAGTCAAAATAGCCACCGTCAGCAGGGGCTGAGTTTGCTCTCTGATAGTTTCTGCACGTCATGTTAAAAAAAATATATATATAAAAAAAAACATATAAAAAAAATATACAAAAAAAATATTTTTTTTGTTTTATCTCAGTGATACAAATCCATTTCACACAGCTGTGTGTAACCATTCTGTGTGTCATAGTTCAGCTGTTCAGTCACCACAATCCGTATTTTCTGTCCAGGTGACCCATTCTGTACGTCACATCAGTGAAAAAGGTCTTTTGCTCTCACTTATACAGCTGCATTACAAAAATCTCTGTGCGACATTTGTCTGGGTTGCAATTAAGCAGACCAAGTCTGCCTAATCTAATAGTTTCCGTGTAATTACTCCATACTGCACGGTACGTAATAACATACGTA
>ONZH01002615.1:0-58875 GCA_900303285.1 Rhinella marina | reverse complement strand
GTGGTCTGCGCAGCACCGAAAAAGGCAGCAAGAGGCAGAGGGATGTCCAGAGGCAGAGGGATGTCCAGAGGCAGAGGGATGTCCACAGGCAGAGGACAGTCCAGACAGAGTAGTGAGGCCACAGCCAGCACGGCCGAAGCTGTTCCCGGCAGCGGGCAGTCGCGCGAAGCTCCCCATCGAGGCCTCGTACTTCTGTGGTGTGGAGATTTTTTAATGTTTGTGCGGATGACAAACTGAGCGCGGTTTGCACACTCTGCCACTCAAAACTGAGTAGGGGCTCTGAGAAGAGCAATCTGACCACCTCAGGCATGCGGCGTCACTTGGAATTCAAGCACTGGGCTGAGTGGGAGAGAGCAAACGCAATACAACCTGCGCCCCGGTCCTGCTGCCACTGCCTCTTCCCCTTTGTTGTGTGCTGCCACTGCGGTCCAGACCTCCAGCCAGGACACCTCCACATCTGCCTCTGCCTCGGCTACTTTGGTGCCTTCTCCTTCAGCCTCCCCTTCCCCCGCCTCTTCGCCTGCACCTTCACACTCCTCGTCCCAACAACTGTCCATCTCGCAGGCGTTCGACCGCAGGCGGAAGTACGCCTCGAGTCACCCCCAAGCCCAAGCCTTAAACTGCCACATCTCCAAACTGCTGGCCCTGGAGATGTTGCCGTTTAGGCTTGTGGAGACGCAGGCCTTCCGCAACCTGATGGCGGCTGCCGCACCTCGCTATTCCGTCCCCAGCCGCCACTACTTTTCCCGGAGTGCCGTCCCCGCCCTGCACCAGCACGTGTCGCGTAACATCAGGCGGGGCCCTGAGGTACGCAGTCAGCGCAAAGGTCCACTTGACCACCGACGCGTGGACAAGCGCTTGTGGCCAGGGACGATACGTTTCTTTGACGGCACACTGGGTGAATGTAGTGGAGGCGGGGACGGGGTCGCAAACAGAGACGGCCTACCTACCACCCCCGCCCAAGATTGCCAGCATGGGTTCTGATAACCCCCCCCCCCTCCTCCTCCTCCTCCTCCTCCTCCTCCTCCTGTGCCTTAACATCGCCCTCAGCCGCTAGCTGGAAGCGTTGCAGCACTGGCGCGGGGAGACGTCAGCAGGCGGTGCTTAAGCTCATCAGCTTGGGCGACAGGAAGCACAGCGCCCCAGAGGTGAGGGACGCCATACTGCAGCAGACGGAGATGTGGCTGTCGCCGCTGCAGCTAGGACCAGGCATGGTCGTGTGCGATAACGGCCGTAACCTGGTGGCGGCTCTGGAGCTTGCCGAACTCAATCACGTACCATGCCTGGCCCACGTTTTTAATCTGGTAGTCCAAAAATTTCTAAAGACTTACCCCAACCTGGCAGAGCTACTGGTGAAAGTGCGGCGCTTGTGCGCACACTTTCGGAAGTCAACTGTAGCTGCTGCTAGCTTAAAAAAACTCCAGCAACGCCTCCATTTGCCTGAACATCGGCTGTTGTGCGACCTGCCGACTCGCTGGAATTCCACCTATTCCATGTTGGCCAGGGTGTGTGAGCAGCAGAGAGCATTGATGGAGTACCAGATTAATAATCCAAGCGTGCCTCCAATTCAGCTCCCTCAGTTTGCCAACCACGAGTGGCCATGGATGGCAGACGTATGCGATGTACTGCGTATCTTTGAGGAGTCCACCAAGAAGGTCAGCAGCGAGGACGCTATAGTGAGCGTAACCATCCCGCTCCTATGCGTCCTTAAAGAATCCCTCATCGCAATAAGGGAGAACGCATTGCACGCAGAGGAGACGGGGGTAGGAGGAGACGCAACGGAGCTACACAGTCAGACCACACTTTTGTCTGCTTCACGGTGGCAGTTGCAGGAGGAGGAGGATGAGGAGGACGACGTGGAGGTGGCTGTGGAAGAGGAGGAGGATGCTGGCGGCGAGGGTAGCAGTCAGGCTGTGCGCGTCCCATTGGTTCAGCGCGGATGGGGCGGAGAGGAGGCGGAAGAGGAAGAGGAGGAAATGGCAAGTGATCCTTCTGGTGGGGGCAGTGACGTCATGCCTATTCAGAGTCTGGCACACATGGCTGACTTCATGCTGGGCTGCTTTTCCCGGGACACACGTGTTGTCCGGATAGTGGAGAACAAACTGTACTGGGTCTTCGCAATCCTGGACCCCCGGTATAAAGATAACGTCTCCTCTTTTATTCCGGTAGAGGAGAGGACGAATCGATTGCTGGAATACCAGAGGGAACTCGTGCAGAACATGATGGAGATTTTCCCACCCAGCATCGCTGGCGGCAGAGAGGAGAGGGTCTCCCAGAGTCCCTCAACATCGATCAGGCCCACAGCCACCAGGGGAACACTCTCCAAGGTGTGGGACACGTTCATGGCACCCCCTCGTGCAACTTCCATCACTGCGGGGCCCGCTATCAGCAGGAGGGACAAGTATCGGCGGATGTTGCGGGAGTACCTGGCAGACCGTAACCCTGTCCTCCCCGATCCCTCGGCGTCCTACACTTACTGGGTCTCCAAGTTGGACACGTGGCTGGAACTGTCCCTGTACGCCTTGGAGGTGCTTGCCTGCCCTGCCGCCAGCGTGCTATCAGAAAGGGTGTTCAGCGCTGCCGGGGGCATTATCACCGATAAGCGCAGCCGCCTGTCAACCGACAGTGCCGACAGGCTGACGCTAATCAAAATGAACAGCAAGTGGATTGACCCGGACTTTGCTTCTCCAACCGTGGAAAGCAGCCAAAAGTAAAGTGCCATATGTATGAAGTGCCATTTCCTCCTCCTCCTCCTCCTTAACCGCCGTAGAATTGCTCCGTAAATAAGAACAATTTATATATTTATGGCTCACCTCTTGGGCCTGCGCTAAATGTTTAAGAGGTCTCCCCTCTTGGGCCTCCACATAATTTTTAAGAGGTCTCACCTCTTGGGCCTCCACAAAATGTTTAACACGTCTCACCTCTTGGGCCTCCACAAAATTTTTAACGGGTCTCCCCTCTTGGGCCACCACATAATTTTTAAGAGGTCTCACCTCTTGGGCCTCCACAAAAGGTAAATAAATTATAAATTATAATTTTGGTAACATTCTCATTTTAATGTGTTCAGTCTTTACTAGGGATGAGCGAACTTTTGAAAAGTTCGGTTCGGTTCGCTTCGGCGAACTTTCTTGAAGTTCGGATTCGTACGAACCGAACCTAAAACGAACCTTATACGAACGAATATACGCATATTTGAGAATCTACACTAATACGTACGCTAATGCGAACATTCCCGCACAAATAACGAACATACAGTCTAGCGTTGTCAAAGGTACGCTACTTAACTGAATATGTACGCATTTGATGTGCCGTTTTTATTTTAACCAGATTCGTCTTAAAAGTTCTTAAACGAATCTGGTTCGTTACGGTTCTGTTCGCTCGTCCGAACGAACGTTCGGACGAACGAAAATAATAAGTTATTATTTTCGTTCGTCCGAACGTTCGTTCGGACGAGCGAACAGAACCGTAACGAACCAGATTATTAATAACCCATCTCGGCCATTCTCCTCCCAAAAGGGTGGTTTGACACGAGGGTCACACCAGGATACAAGGGATTGTAGGAGTAATAAATAATCCCTTGTATCCTGGTCTATTCTGTGGAAAAAGTAAACTTTATTTACGAACCTGATTCATACGAACTTGACGAAAGTTCGGTTCGGGGACGAACCGAACGTTCGGTAAAGTTCGTAACGAATCTGGTTCGTTACGGTTCGGTTCGCTCATCCCTAGTCTTTACATACAAAATCTGGTACAAAATAGCATTCTCAGTATTCAAAAAAACAAAACAAGACTTAAAACGTTTTAAGTGGCTGCAGTAGCATCATGAAATCAACTCTCATATACTGAAGGCAACAGCATATACATATAAAAAAAAGGAAAAAAAATAAAAAGAATACTCCTTCCTCTGTAGAAATACTCTGTGCTGCCCTCAATACATTTAAACTGATTTTTCATGATAGTTGCCTTTATAAAATGAGTGTAACCATTTTACATTGCATGCAAATCTGTGGATAACTACAGCCTTTAAAAGGTGTCACCTCTTGGGCCTCCACATAATTTTTAAGAGGTGTCACCTCTTGGGCCTCCACATAATTTTTAAGAGGTGTCACCTCTTGGGCCTCCACATAATTTTTAAGAGGTCTCACCTCTTGGGCCTCCACATAATTTTAAAGAGGTCTCACCTCTTGGGCCTCCACATAATTTTAAAGAGGTCTCACCTCTTGGGCCTCCACAAAATCTTTAAGAGGTCTCACCTCTTGGGCCTCCACAAAATCTTTAAGAGGTCTCACCTCTTGGGCCTCCACAAAATCTTTAAGAGGTCTCACCTCTTGGGCCTCCACAAAATCTTTAAGAGGTCTCACCTCTTGGGCCTCCACAAAATCTTTAAGAGGTCTCACCTCTTGGGCCTCCACATAATTTTTAACAGGTCTCACCTCTTGGGCCTCCACATAATTTTTAACAGGTCTCACCTCTTTAGCCTCCACACAATTTTTAAGACGTCTCACCTCTTGGGCCTCCACAAAATTTTCCATGAGCCTCTGGCCAGCCCACGGCCTCTTCCTGCCTTTTGCGGTCCTACGCATCCCTCAACATCCCCACTGCTTTACCTGCTAGACATGACACTGGGCCAGGTCGGGTCACTGACATCTCTAGCGCCAACAATTTGGGCATTTTAAGGCTTCTGCATGTGTTTGAGTTGTTTTTACATTTTAAAGAAGACATGTCTGACCACATTTCACACACACACACAATGACAATTAGGGGTGGGGTCTATTTGCTTTCCCCCTTGCCTATGCCATCTGTGGTTGTCATAGGCAACGTGATTTTAAGGGGTGCAGAATTTTATCTTCTTTTTTGTCTAGTTTGGCTTGGGGTCCATGGCAATGTAGAGGAAAGAAGGTTTCCTTGTATGGTCTCACTTTACAGAGAGGTTACATTGTCTTTGGAGTGTATTGTTGAGAGGCTGTGATAGTGGCGTAATAGTGCGACTTGGGCGCGTTATATGCACCCAGACATGCTTCCCCTGCTGTCCCAGTTGCATTCCAGCAGTGTTGGCATCCTTTTCTGAGGTTCCAGGGTGGACTTGGTGACCTCCAAGTGGTCGAATTGAGATTTCCAAGTGGCGAGCATTTTTTTCCCATAGACTTTAATGGGATTCGATATCCGGTCGAATAGTCGAATTTCGCGGTCTATTCGAATCGAATTTCCAACTTTCGAATATTTCACTACTCGCTCATCTCTAATCTCCAACATTGTTGTTGGCAATAATTTCTGCTCAGCATGAATAGACTTTCATGAATGAACAGCACATAAGCTCACTGGTCCCTCATCGAGTGTAGATACTCCCTGGCCCATGCAATATGATGATGCCTGTGCCTGGTGGTGTGGTACCCTTGCAGGTCATCTAGCATGCAAACCACGCTCATGTAAACGGTTTTGAATAGTCTGACATGACACTTGGGTGCCTCTCACCTCCCTTAACGCTCTGCTGTGACGGGAACCGATAGCAGCCGGATGCCTAAGGAAGGCTTTAGCAGCCGGATGCCTTTCTACGGAAGCCTGTGAGATCCAGCCCCCTAGATGTCACAGGCTACATTGAGTTAATACACATACAGCCAATGCAGAAGTATTGTAATGCATTGTAAAGGGGATCAGACCCCAAAAGTAAAAAAAAATGTAAAAAAAAGAAAGTGAAAAAAATTAAAGCTTTACACAAAGAAAGTTTCAAGTCCCCCCCAAAAAGCGTCCTTTTTACAAAATAAAGTTAAAAAAAATTGCAAAAAATAGGGAAAAAAAGAAAAATAGACATATTAGGTATCGCCGCATCCGTATCGACCGGCTCTATAAAAATATCACATGATCCACCCCGCCAGGTGAACACAGTAAACAAAAAAAAAAAAAAAGTGCCAAAACAGCCATTTTTTTGGTCACCTTCCCTTACATAAAGTGTAATAGCAGGCGATCAAAAAAGCGTATGTAACCCAAAATGGTACCAATCAAACCATCATCTTGTCCCTCAAAAAATGAGACCCTACCTAAGACAATCACCCGAAAAATAAAAAAAATATGGCTCTCAGAAAATAGCACCACAAAAATGTCTTTATTTTGTTCAAAAATGCATCTAATGTGTAAAACTTTCCAAAAATAAAAATGTTATACATATTGTTATACTTATTGGGTATCGCCACATCCGTAACAACCTGCTCTATAAAAATATTACATGAGATGGCCTTCCAGGTGAATGCTGTAAAAAATTTTTTTTTAAAAACTATGCCAAAATAGCCATTTTTTTTCCCTCTTGCCTCACAAAAAGTGTAATAGCAGGCGATCAAAAAGGCGTATTTAACCCAAAATGGTACCAATCAAACTTTCATCTTGTCCCGCAAAAAATGAGACCCTACCTAAGACAATCGCCAGAAAAATATAAAAAAAAGGCTCTCAGAAAATGGCAACACAAAAAAAGATTTTATTCTGTTCAAAAATAAATCTAATGTGTAAAATTTAACAAAAATAAAAATGGTACACATATTGGGTATCGCCGCGTCCATAACAACCTGCTCTATAAAAAAAAATCACATGATTTGCCCCCTCAGGTGAATACTGTAAAAAAAAAAAAAAAAAACTATGCCAAAACAGCAATTTTTTTTCACCTTGACTCACAAAAAGTGTAATACCAAGCGATCAAAAAGTCTTATGTACCCCAAAATGGTACCAATGAAGACGTCACCTCATCCCGCAAAAAATGAGCCCCCACATAACACAATCACTCAAAAAAATAAAAATCAATGGCTCCCGCAAACCAATCCATCAAAATCTGTGCTGTAAAATCCATATGGCGCTCCTTCTGTTCTGAGTCCTACCATGTGCCCCCACAGCAGTTTACCACCACATATGAAGTGTTGCCGTATTCAGGAGAAAATGGGAAACAAATTATGGGGTGCTTTTCTCCTGTTACCCCTTGTGAAAATGAAAAATTTGGGGCTAAAGCAACATTTTATTGGAAGAAATAAACTTTTCATTTTCACAGCCAAGTGTTTCCAAATTCCATAAAATGCTTAGGGGGTCAAAGTGGTCAGTACCCCCCTTAATATATTCTTTGAAGGGTGTAGTTTACAAAATGGGGTCATTTTTTGAGGGTTTCTACTGTAGGGGTACCTCAGGGTCTCTCAGTTACAAAATGGTGCCTAAAAACCATTCTAGCAAAATCTGCCTCCAAAATTCGTATGGCGCTCCTTTCCTTCTGACCACTGCCACAAACCCATAGAGATGTTTACCACCACATATAGGGTATTTCTGTAAACTGCAGAATCAAAGCAATGTATATTGAGGTTTAGGGTTGCAAGAAAAAAAATTATTAACATGAATAATCTACCAAAAAAGTGAAATGTTGAAATTTTACCTCCATTTTCCTTTAATTCTTGTGTTACACCTCAAGGGTTAACAAAGTTTGTAACATCAGTTTTAAATAATTTGAGGTGTGTAGTTTCTAAAATGGGGTCATTTATGGGTGGTTTCCATTACGTAAGCCCCTCAAAATCACTTTATATCTGAATTGGTGCTTAAAAAAATGGTTTTGGAAATTTTGTTGAAAATTTGAAAAATGGCTTCTAAACTTCTAAGCCTAAAAAAGTAAAATCACATTTCTAAAATGATGCCAACATAAATTAGACATATGGGGAATGTAAGATAATAACTATTTTTGGAGGTATTACTCTGTATTTTGAAAGTAGAGAAATTGAAATTTGCAAATTTTTCCAAATTTTTTGTAAATTTGGAATTTTTTTTATAAAAAAAATGAAATATTTTGCCACAAATTTACTACTGTCGTGAAGCACAATATGTGACGAGAAAACAATCTTAGAATGGCCCAGATAAGTAAAAGCGTTCCAAAGTTATTACCACATAAAGTGACACATGTCAGATTTGCAAAAAATGGCCTGGGCAGGAAGGTAAAAACAGGCCCGGGGTTGAATGGGTTAAATGTGCCTGGAGTTGTGTGGCATTTATCATCCAGTTCCGCAGTGCATTGTTCACAATGTCTGTCTTTCTGTGCCTCTTCAAGTCTCTCTGTCTTTCTGCTGCAACCTGCTTATGACACTATGTGATACACTAAGCTCAGTGGCCACTTCTGTCTGAAAACATCCTGCTTGAACCCTCGCAATGGCGAGGTACTGTTGATCAATTGTTAGGTGTCGTCTTGGTCTCATGATCTCAAACTGTGAATAGCATGATGAGGAGGACTGTTTAAATATCAATTCTAATTGAACCAGGAAATTTATTGAGCAATTAATGGATCAACACCTGTTGTGAATTTTGTTGTTAAGTTTCTTGTTAGAAAACAGCAAGTTGTACAAAAAGTACTGAAACATTGAACAGTTGGACATGTGCCTTCAAGTTGAATTCCCTCATAATAATGACCTCATTGTGATTTGCTGCCTTATCTATTTTCTTTAGTATTTTATTTTCTGTGGACTCCTGGTTCCCTGCTTACTGGAGCTGACATTCCCCTGACTGGCAGAGGAAGTGTCTTGCTGAAGCAGTGTTCTCTCCTTGCAAACGTCTTGGGATGTGTCAGATCAGGGCTAGCCTCCCTGGCACTCTTTCCTCTACCCTGCTTTCTAAATGCTGCCCAGCTATCTACCTCACTTTCCTGAGCCTCCATAATACCACCTTCCCCCACAGCACACCATAGAGTGTCTGCTCAATGAGCAGCAAAATCTTTTCCTTATTGCCAAGATTTCTCAATGTGGACATTTGCTGGTTTAGATACAGTATGTGTGATTCCAACAGGCAATTTGCTCATATTCTGAACAAAGATATGCACCCTCAAACGGCTGTTCCAGGACTGCATACATTTGACATGATGTGCACTCGACTGGCTTGTCAATGATGGAACACATACTTGCTAATGGGGATTATACAACAGAGAAAGAAAAAATACTGTAATTCAAGGCAATGAAAAACAGCTGACTTACTGTAGTCAACTCTTAAAGCCCCTGAATCTAAAGTAACACAATCTTAAGTCACAGATTTAATACAAAGACACATTGGAAATCAAACAGGCAAACGCTCACAAACTCTGGATTTTAGTCTGCTTATAGAGCTGCTACTCTCAGACAACTTCAAACCAGACTACTGTTTTTTTCCCCCTCTGGGTTCAGAGGATATGTGGGATTGGTGAGTATTGCTTCTTTTATCTTTTTAGTACACGTTGAGCTGTATTTATTTATGTTTTGTGGCAGAACCTCTTTAAGTGCTTGCATCTGAATTGCATTATCAGTACCCATTTAACACAACAAATACTGTATATTTTCTCAATTTAATATTGTGATTTCTTCATGTCATGCATGCATTAGTCCCATCAGTACTCACCATTTCATTCTCCTCTCCTTGATTAAGCACAGCATGATTTCCTGCCATTCCTTCATGTACCAGTGTCACAGTGCTGAGCTCAGAACTGAAATGTTGCACACCTTAATATCTACTGAACTTTCAATGAAATACTTTCATATGTTGGAAGTACAGCCTCCTAATTTGTCTAAGGACTCTTATTGGACCTTGGTTTACAAAGGAGATTTTAAGCTGTGTCTTAAACTATATTCAAATTCTGTGGTTTCTCCTTCAATGTTGTAAAACTATTTAAGGAGTTTTAAATGCTAGTTTACTGAAGACAATGAGCAATGTGATGCATTGCAATCTTTGTACAGAACTATGGAATAATATTACCTCTGTATAAGCATTGTATATATGCCACCACATTTGGAGCAAGGTTACATATTCTGCAGAATGTAGAAAGTAAGTGAGCATGTGCAGCAGAATGTGCAGCTTGAGTAATGGAACCTGTGAATGTGAACAGTAAACATATGAGGGACTGAAAGACTGTCTGTCTAAGACAGCGGAGGTCAGAGCCCATTTAGATCCTGAGGAGCATGCTGGCGGGCAGTGAGAAAAAAGCCCAAGGAGTGATAGGAAAAAAAATACAGATGGTGAGTGCGAGACAAGTAATGGAGCTGAAAGCCCTCAGAGAAGTCATGTGGAAAGGTCATGTGGAGAGAAAGCTGTTTCATTTTATATATATATATATATATATATATATATATTTGTATTTTACTTATTTTAGGCTAAAATAATTTCTCAATTGGTCTTTATTAACATTTTTCAATCCAGTCAAACAATAGCTCTGAGGCAGGATCTCTAGCCCTTATGTCTGAACTCCTGTCATAAACCCTCATTATAGGTCATTATTTTACCAAATTGGGAGAACTGTTGAACATTTGTAATAAAGACCAATTGAAAAAAAAGACTAGTCCAAAATGATAATATAAATAATAGGCCTTGACACTCTCCAGAATCTAATGAAAATTCTTTTATTCATACAGGCATTGGGTAATCCACATATTGGTAAATGTTTTCAGTTACAGCTTCAACAAACCATCGGTGCAAATTAAACTTACATACTAATCCAGTAGTTTGTGAGATACGAATATATTAATTTAAAGTGTAACTGTCATTTCATTTTTTTTTCTCCGTGTCCTTTTCACTCTGGTTTGCTGCAAGGACTAACCACTGGCAGCTCTGCTAAATTATTTCCATGCCCTGCACTCCTTAGTTACTGAGGGCAGTAAGAGGTAGAAGAATGGAACTGCCAGTGCCCAGTGCTGGCATTAGGGGGCACAAAATGGGCCCCCTGCTTCAGTCCAGGTAGATGGCAGATCTTTGAACAGTCTGGACTCTAGAGTGGGGAATTTCCAGGCTTAGGAGTCCCTGCTCTGACTCCATATATGTGTATATGTGTCCATATATGGAGTCAGTGTTATGAACATGAAAGGGGTATTCCCAAGCATGGTCACTATGCTTGGGGACACCCTGTGCATATAAGTTTAATTTAGACTCTATTTTTGAAAAGTTTAAACCTTAATCACAGGGTTATAGAGCTCAATGCTATAGAGCTCTATGAGGTTTTTCAGCACTGTCTTAGCATTGAGCTCTATAGCCCAATGGTTAAGATTCTTGCCCTTAATGTAGCTGGTTGTGAGTTCAAATCCCCACAGCAACATTTAAAAATAGAGGCTAAATAAAACTTAAATACACATAGTGTGCCCAACAGTGAAAAGTTTGAATTTATTGAGAAAAGAATTGAGCAAAATGTAAAATATGATCAAATAACACCAGTATTAACCTAGATCAACCTTTTTAACTTCATCAAGACTCACTTCGTAAAAAATATTTTTTTTATTTCATCGCAATATTCTAACCTTCATAACTTTTTATAGTTATGTCTATGGAGATGCGTGGGGGCTCATCTTTTGCAGGACGAGCTGTCAGTTTTGACAATACCATTTTGAGGTGTGTATGACTTGATTACTTTTTATTTAATTTTCTTGGGAGATAAAGTGATGAGAAAAAAATGTGAATCAGCCGGTTTTTAATTTTTTCTGTCACGCCATTCACCATGTGGGTTAACTTATATTTTAATAGTATGGGTGTTTTCACATGTGGTGATGCCCATAATGCTATTTTGTTTTATTTCTTTTTTATTTTGGGGAATGGGGGGGATTTCAATTTTTATGTTTTTTTATATTTTCAAAACTTTATTTTTACTTTTTTTTACTTTTTGTAAAGTCCCCCATGCGGACCACAACTTACAGTCAGATGTAAATTGCTCCATTATTCTGTATAGAAATCACTGTATCACAGTTCAGTACTGCCATCTAGTGGCCTGAACTGGGATATACTAACAATAAGCCTGGAAGCCTAGTACAGGCTGCGGCTTATTTAAAGAACAGGGTGCTTTCCCCTGGAAATTCTTGGGTACTTAAGGCTCCTTCACATGTGAAAGTGTGCTGTGTTCCTATATCTGTCTGTGTACTGACCTCTGCCTTTTTACTGGACTCTGACCATTATGCCTAACCGTAACCTTTGCATGACCCCTGTATTTACCCTCTGCTGCTTTCCCTGATCTTGGATTGTTTAGTTTTTAGCTCATACTATACCTGCCCTCACCTTGGCTTGTCCCTGACTATGTTTTTGCACTGGTTTGTATGTCTCCATTGAGTCAGCTGTTATCCACACAGAGACCACTCCAGGAGATAGAAGTTTCGTGGATCCCCTGCAGATCCCCTGCAGTGAAATCCAGTTAAAGGTTACAAAGTGAGTACCAGGGGAATGCCAGGATAACACTCTTAAGAATAGCCCAAGAAAAAGCTTAACTTCGTTGTTCCACACCTACCGCCTTAACATTGATGTTCTGCATAATGTGTTACACCTATTTGCGTCATCAGCTTGGAAAATGCTGTTTTACAAGTTAATCCAGCCCCTTGGATACTTTCTAAAAGGAAGTTAAATTTTTACCTCTTAGGCTTGGCCTCTCTTTGGTTTAGTCTGAGTCAGAGTCTGAGTGGGCTGAACTAAAACCGCTGAAGGAGCAGACTTCAATCCTGTCTGTCAGCATCAGTTAAGTTTGACCCCAGAGGACTACAGTGAACCCCTGAGACTGTGTGCAGCTGAAGAACCTCTGAGATTTTTTTCAGCAGCTGAAAGAGGGAGTGCAAGATTTAATCATAGCATTTTTATCTAAAGAATATAAAATCATTCTTCTCTCATTTGAATCAGTATGCAGCTTGGGATACAGCTAGAGAATAGGCACCACTCAAAATTGGTATGCAAAGATTTGCATTTAAAGGGGATTTTCGAGGTAACCCATGCATGAATTTGTTGAAACTGTTGTATCAAGAGTTGTGCCTCCTCTTATGTTGAAGTGGTTTGCATCTACTATACATGCAAAGCTTGTAAATTAACCTTGTTCAACGGCACATTGGTCTTCTGCCTTCCATACCACACATCACCATCAAGGGCACTTCACCTTCTATCTACCAGCAAACTCCAAACACAGAGTGTCCCCTGCAGCAACTACTATGCCTATCCTGTGGATGTTCTCATCAATGTGCCAGTCTTGGCTGTGAGGGAGGAGAAACCAGCCACAATGAGTACCGTGACTACCACTACTATAACCCTCTCAGCACTCCCTCTGGCTTGCCGTCGCCGCTAAGTTTGGGAAGCTCCATTCTCATCTGTCCTCCATGTGTCCCATGCTATTTACACTTCTTTGACTCTGGGTTACACTTTTGCATAAATGTCTTCTATCATCACACCTATATCACATCATGTGTGCAAATAACAAATATGTACATTAAAATCATATGTCAAACCGGTACTATGTGACATGAAATAAAATAAACATTAGTCTGAAGGCTGTAACCCACGTGACATTCTCCAGAATCTAATGAAAATTATTTTATTCATACAGGCATTGGGTAATCTACATATGGGTAAATGTTTTCAGTTACAGCTTCAACAAACCATCTGTGCAAATTAAAATTGCATATTAATCCAGTAGTTTGTGAGATACGAATACATTAATTTAAAGTGTAACTGTCGTTTCATTTTTTTCTCCCGGTGTCCCTTTCTATCTGGTTTGCTGCAAGGACTAACCGTTGGCAGCTCTGCTAATTTATTTCCATGCCCTGCACTCCTTAGTTACTGAGGGCAGGGAAGAGGTAGAAAAATGGAACTGCCAGTGCCCAGTGCTGGCATTAGGGGGGAGAAAATGGGCCCCCTGCTTCAGTCCAGGTAGATGGCAGATCTTTGAACAGTCTGGACTCTAGAGTGGGGAATTTCCAGGCTTAGGAGTCCCTGCTCTGACTCCATATATGGATGTGTCCATATATGGAGTCAGTGTTATGAACATGAAAGGGGTATTCCCAAGCATGGTCACTATGCTTGGGGACACCCTGTGCATATAAGTTTAATTTAGACTCTATTTTTGAAAAGTTTAAACCTTAACCACAGGGTTATAGAGCTCAATGCTATAGAGCTCTATGAGGTTTTTCAGCACTGTCTTAACATTGAGCTCTATATTGTGACTCATGTTTAACACACAATTTGTTGTTTGTATGTATCATTAAGCATATTAATAACTTTCATTATCTACTGGGATCAATGATTACATTTTTGGTAGGCTATAAGTCTGGACACATACACCATACCTTCTCTCCTCATGCCAACTTCTCTCCTGATTTAACTTGACAAAGGTCTAGACAGGGTCGAAAAGGTTCCTAGAATTGATCTGGATATCTTAGCCTGCATTATGCTGAAAAGGATATGCACCAACATTATAACTCATGTGATATAAATAATTTGATATGCAATATAAATCATCTAATGTGATTTAAATAAATTTAAATTGTTAATTACATCATATGGTGTACTTTTCTGCAGACAACTGAGAGTAAACCAGTCTCCAGACCATATCCTCTTAACATATGCACTACTTACCATCCCTATATTTACAGTAAAAAGTAATAGCCAATTCTAAGGTCCATCCAAAGGTTACTGATAGAGATGAGCGAAGCGTTTCGTCGATTCGTTGATTCGCATCGAATCTTGGGATTTTTCAGCTGCGAAGCGAATCCGAATATTAGGTGATTCGCTTCGCTTTTGTACGCATCGCTACGTAGTTTGTCCGCTAAATTATACGCTGTTCTACCTATAATTTAGTTACTCTATACGCTGTTGCCTAGACTCCTCCCTGGTAGTTACTCTACACGCTGTTGCATACGAATTCTATTCAGCGATGCAGACTCCTCCCTGGTAGTTCCTCCCACTTCTCCTGCGTGCGAGGAAGACATGGCAAGTCAGCAGAGTAAGATGGCGGCGAGACAGCGAGGTCCTGACTGGGGAAGCATGTTGTGGGCAGACGACCCCTATGAGGAGAAGGAACCGGAGATCTATCTCTCACAACTAAACAGGAAGTCGGATGAGGTGCCTGATGAGGTGGTGACTCCACTGGCTGACAAGGCGGAGGCAGCAGGAGTTCCCGCTCAGCCGCGCAAGGACTACTCCTTATGCCAGAATTTGATGGTCCCTGAGGCTGTCACCCGGAACGCCCAGACCCTCTGGGAATATAAAAAGCTGGTGGAGGAGTGGGTGGTGTAAGTTTTGGAGCACCCGCGGTCCGATGACCCTAAGCTGGAACTCCAAATGGGAACCGTTATTTGGTTCAACGTGGAGCGGGGAGTCAGTTTCATCGGCGATGAGGAGACGGCGGAGGAATTATATGTTAATCGCCGTTCGGTTAAGCGGCTGTATCTTCCGCCCATACGCCACAATCTCCACGCAGGGGATTTCAATAGCGTATACCCCCATGAAGAGCCTCCAAGGCCCCTTTGCTACTGGGGTGAAAATCTTAAAGCGACCATCTACTCCTGCAGCGCCCCCGGAAGACTGGAGTGAGGAGGACCAGGCCGCAGAAGAGGCTTGTGACCTTGAGATTTGAAGAGAAATCCCAAGGTCAGGATCAGCCAGAACCCCTGATTCCTGATTTGCCGCCACCGATACCACCGATCCTTCATGTGGGACAGATGACCACGAACACTTTCATGTACCCTCCAACTGTGGTACAGTACCACTACCAACTGCCATGCCCATTGCAGGCCGCACGGTCCGCCGCTCATGGAAGACCGTTACCATTACCGTTACAGCCGTAGATTTTGTCACCTGGTATGCCAGCAGGAGGATCTGGCCACTACAGAGTGATGGGCTGGGCCAAAGTTACCACTGCCTTTGCCAGTGTGACAGCCCAGTCACCAAGAAGACCATCCTTGAGAGGTTGGCGGGGGTCTGCTGTCGCAGCCAGGGCCGCTTTCATGATGAGGCAGGAGCGCCCTCTCATGTCCTTTAGCTCCAGCAGCAGTGAGGAGGACCTGCTGGCCTTTAAGTAATTCCAGCAGTTTTTATGGGAGCCACAACATTGACTTATCCTGAAGGGTGGGCACTAGTTGGCCCTTGTTTTTAGTTTTGTTGCCCCGCGTTTGTCCTCACCCAGATGGCCATGGATTGTTAGGACTCCCCCCATAAACAAAAAGTTTTTTTATCCAAGTTGCGCATACGTGCGCCTCATCTCTTTTTTCCCCCTTTTCAGGTTATTTGGGGAGCCCCTCGAAAGAGGGTTTTTTAAAGGGAACCTTTGCTGCTATTTTTTTACCCATTTGGATTACAATTTTGCCTATGTGGATTACAAATTGCGACTGAGTTTCGGACTCTGCTCCAGTTCTATGACAAGAGTCAGAAGAAAAGAGACTTAAACATGTGAGCATACTAGGTAGGTGATATTTAAAATGTTTATATTATACTTCTAATAATGTATTTGCACTATTTACCATATATGTGTCTCGAATATTCGCTCTGCCTCTGAGAAGTGCACGCCGCGGCCTCTCCTCGTACGTGCCTGCGTATTACGTAATCGCTTAGACAATAGTATGCTGAGATTCGTAAGCTATTTGTACGCTCATGCGTACGTCTTCTAAGAAGTTGCGTACATTTTGTAAATGAACGATCGTTATTAGTGAGCGAATGTTCGCTAATAGCACATAATAACGTATATTTTGTACGCAAATACAACAAATCTATTCGTCGAATACACAAATTTTAGGAAAAGTTCGGTGAATGTTCGGCGAATAATTTTTTCAATGATTCGCTCATCTCTAGTTACTGATTTCTCTAAACCTTTTCTGCCTTCCTTAAAATGAATTTGATGGACAAACTTGTATGAGCAAATGAAAGATCACATATCAAGCCCCTCCAACAGGTGTTTTTACACTTGAAACCACATAATGTAGAACCCTACTGTGTTTACTGTACATTACACTCAGCATTAGAAAATAATAAGTGACAAAGTCAACCAGCCAAGAATAGAAGAAACATTTAACGTTTGTGCTCTTTCACCTGCGACTCTATATGTTATACGAGATTAAAAGTCCCTGCAGACTTGTATATGTTGGGAAAACTACCAACTTATAATGGACATAAATAAATAGAGCACCTGATAATACCTGTTGTTGCCAATACCCTTTCATTTTCTTTAGAACAATCGCAGTATACTGTAGCACAGCTGAGGTATTATTTTCTGGAGCAAGTTCCAGCCCCCAAAGGGCGGGTGACAGAACACATGAAGCCATTTAGATATATACATAACAGTCCGTGAGACCTAAAGGATGAAATACAGAGTATGAGATCACTTATTTTTGCTTTAATTATTGGCATTTGTGATTATGCCTAATACCATTTACCTTTATTGCTACATATGCAGAGAACTGAAAGCTAAGAGCAAGCTCAAGACAAGATATTTCAATGCTCTAGACAGGTTAGGCAAATATTGCACCCATCCCCCCCTCCCAGAACTCAATTCAAACCTACATATCTACCTTTGGTGCTGATAAAGATTTTGACACAATTGTAAAAACAGTAACCCAATGGTGACAACTCTGATTTGAGGCGTTTACTTTCCTTTTCTTCCTGCATGACGATTTCTCCCAAAGACTGCAGAGTTTACTGCCCAAATATCTTTGAATATTACAGAAACATCATTGTTAAAATATAATCTTTATTTATATATGATATACTTAAAATAAATCCCTCAAAATAAATATATAAAACAACATAGGAAGATATGACTGACAGAGGGAAAAAAGGCTCTCCTTATTGTCTGTACCAACTGGTGACCCTGCCTAAAAACAGAATGGCTACCCTAGCAAGGATAGTCCAATTTCAGGAAATTCCTGACATTTCCTGGTATAATACTGACACAAGGATACAGCCATCTCCAGATCATTGTGTCAATCTAGAAAACTCATTAAACAGGAATAAAAGTGAAAATCAGTCATTCAAATCAAGGTGCTGCCGAAATGGGTTGCAGTGTTGCCAAAGTAATCCACTCTGTGACTTTGACTTATGGATGCGTATTTTCCTGTCAGTCTTCCACTTTATAGGCTATAGTTAGAGATGAGCGAATCTATTCGCCGCTCCGTAGATTCGGATCGAATCCTACAAATTTTCTCCTCCGCTTCGGCACATTCGGATTTTTTTCGGATTCGCTTTGTATTATTCGTAAATTTTTGCTAAATTTTGAACGCTAACGATACGTACGAAACTTACGCATTGTTCGTGAGGTGGAAAATAGCGATACGCCCCCACAAGAGCGGGAAAGTGTAGATACACCCCCCTCAGAACTGGAAAAAACAGCCTGGCCCACTGGAATCTAACTATTTGCACGTATAGGGAGTAAAGACTCCTCCCTCAGTACTCCACCCTCCTCTGAACCAGTTTAGACCTGCGCTTAACACTGATCAAGTAGCAAGCATGGCTAAAGAGCTGCGTCCCAACTGGAATCAGATGGTATTTGGGGACGAGTTTCCTTGAACCACCGCCCGCTCCAGACACACACTCTGAAATCAAGAGAACCCCAGCTTCAGTGCCCTTGTTTTCCTTACCGCCGGCTGAGCTTGCTGCGCATGGTGAGGCGGCTGGTGAGGCTGCTGTGGCTGGTGCGGCAGAGGCGGCTGGAGTGTCCACTTCACCTCCCAGGAGGAGATCAACAACACCTTCCATAAGGCAGAACCCGATTGTGCCAGAATCGGTGACGGCCAATGCGCAGACCCTCTGGGACTACAAAAATGCCGTCGCGGACTGGGTGATCCAGGTACTATATCACCCTAGGCTGGGAGATCCTACATTGGAACGCCTACAAGGGAACTCTCCTGTGGTTTTCGGTCGAGCAAGGGTCTGGCTTCCTGGCAGACGACGAAGATGGAAAAGAGTACTTTGTTGGCCGCAGGTCAGTGAAACTACCGTATCTGCCACAACATCGTCACAGCCTGTACGTGGGGGATCAGGTGGAGCACACCCCCATGGAGTCCCTGAAAGGCCCCTTTGCTACCGGGGTTACCCTCTTTTCTAAGCCCCTTGTACCTACATCAGAACCAGAAGTGTGGCTGGATGAACCACCAGGTCCAGGATGCTTGCGCTGCCTTCAGGAGTCCCCAGATGGCGGCCTCCGGTTCAGGGAAAAGCCATAGCCACAGCTGGAGCCTCTGATCCCTGGACTGCCAGCACCACCACCACAGTCCTTTCAGCTGGGTCAGCTGATGTCATCATTTACGTTCCAATCCACGGTGATCCACCAATACCAGCTGCCGTGGAAGATGAAGCTGGGGCTTCTTCCCTGGATGCAATCTTGCCGGAACTGCTGCAGCCGGAAGTCCTTACCCCTGCTGTCCCGGCAGGAGGATCCGGAAAAGCGCAAGTGGTTGCAGCACTCACCAGCGTGACCACCACCCGGACCCAGTCAAGTCCGACTTCCGGAAGAAGAGGGAAGTGGAGTTCCACCATGGCAGCTAGCTTGGCCTACAAGAGGCAGGAGCATCCTCTGATGTCGTTTAGAAGAAGCTCAAGTGAGGAGGACTTCAGGTCCCTCATCTAAGGGACCCAACTACTGGCTGCCTCAAGGACAATTCAAGAGGACCTATGGTAGCTACACCATGGACTGCACCTGAGGAGTGAGAGCTAGTTGGCACTTTTTGTGTTTGTTTAGTTTGTATTTCCCCCGTTTGACTCTCACCCAGATGGACATGGCTGTCAGAACTCCCCCCATTCTGCAGAAAATTCCCAGTTGTGCCTAAGCGCGCCTATTTTCCTTTTTCACCCCTTCTCAGGTTATTTGGGAGCCCCCTTTGCCAAAAGGGTTCTCTATTTGCTGCTATTTTCTATTATCCATGTGTATTACACGTTACCTGTTTGGATTACAATATTACCTCATGTGGATTACAATTGAATTTTGGACTATGTGTTCCAGACAGTGTTTTATCATGCCAAGGAGCCATGAGGAGAGACTCAAATGTATATCTGAGCCTTTTATGCTTGCAAATGTGAAATTGCTTGTACTAAAATGTTTGCATACTTATGTCTTTGCTGTATTTTAGCTACACTCTTTTTACTGGTTCAGCAACGTTCAAGTACTTTAGCCCATTGTGTGTATTCTTTTTCAGGTACTGCAAAGTGTCCTATTATGTACTTATTGTATGATGTTTTTAGTAAATTTTGCACTTGGATGGATAGCTAGCAGTGAGCACCTTACTTTTCTACCTCATATGGACTGCCTCTAAAGACTGTACGCCGCGGCCTAGCCTTGTGCGTATGACGCATTCGCGAGTAAATAGTACGCTAAGGATTTGCACGCACTTTTGTATGCTAATGCTTACGTATTGCATACTTTTAACTACGCTGACTGTACGTTCATAATTTGTGCAGGAATGTTGGCAAAACAACAATTATTTTTTTTAAAGTAGATTCGACCGAATAAATTCGTATTAAGAACGAATCTGGTCAGAAATTCATCGAACATTCACTCATCTCTAGCTATAGTGTTCATGATGTTATAATTGATTTTTATTGGTTATTATTGTTGGCATTATGTTACAATTGTAGAAGGCATCTACCCCTCCCCACCACCACCCTTATGGTTTTATGAAAGAGACCATTAAGGGGTTGTTCACATATCATTTATTTGATCAGTTATTTCCATCAGTTATTGTCAGCCAAAACCAGGAGTGGACACTACACAGAGATCAGATATAATGAAAAGATCTGCACCTGTTCTGTGTTTTTGACCCGCACCTGATTTAATATTCAAAGTGTCATGTTCAAAGTGTGTAAAAGGTCCTTTAGACAAAATACTTAACAATGTCCCTTAGCAGTACAATGTAATATACACCACTATCCAAATTATAAAACTGTCATCCATCTGCACACACAGCTCCAGCATGATGAACCATCCAGTGACAACATCATCTATATTGCTCTTTTTAAAGCCTTACTATGTACCACAAGCATGTACAATTGAGGAAGCCAAGGGTTATATGCTTGAGCTCTATATACCGAAATGAACCTCATGTAAAGTATTTTCTACTTGTGCTGCATGCGTTGGATTTTTGTATTTTGCTGACATAGTACTGGTTTAACTTGTGATTTACATGTGCATATTTGTTATTTGCACAGGTGTGATGAAAGTCTGATGACAGAAAGCATGTGCCCAAAAGTGGCACCTAGGGCCAAATAAGTGTAAATAGCAAAGTTATTATCAAGTTAAACTGTGTGCCGATGTTCCAGATTACTGATGAGAAAACGGCAAATGTCTTTGTTATTCTAGAAAGAGGTAGTGGCTTAATAGTCACATATACCCACAGAAGCACCAGGGCATGGTTGTGTTGTAAGCCTACAAATTGTGCCTAGAAAGGGCATGTTATAGTAGAGAATAGCCTCCCTTAGAACTATTGAAGCACTGAAGGCACCATATTCAGTGTAAGTTGACCTCTAAACCTACACAAGAGACTGTATAATTTTTGCAACTTTTCCACTGTCCATCTAATCAATTGCACATTGCCTACCAGTTGAGAGAGAATCCACTAAGCTATTGTACCTTTGCTAGGAGCTGCCTGTAACAATCAGTAACTAACCATATAGAGTGCTCTGCCTCAACAAAGCAATAAAAATTGTTCTATGTGCACCAAAAAATGTCTGCAACATTCCAGCGAGGCATAGATACCATTTTTGGTGGTGGTCCCTGTTAAAGATTTTGTATTGTTGTCTAGGATGTCAAGTTTTGCATTTCCTTTGCATTTGTTTCCTATGTCTTTCTATTCTACTGAGGGCATGACACTCAGTTGATTGCAGTTCAGTTGATTGTATTTTAACCCCTTAAATGCATTGTAAAGGGATCCATCCAATTGTTTGCAAAGACACATAGCTGTGGTTTACTTGATCAAAACATTGTTTGTCTTTAGCTAATCCAAGTCTTTGTTCCCAAGTTATGATACTTTTTGCAGATTAGGACTTTGATGCAACAATGTCAACAATGGCATCATCATTGCCCTTGTTATACCCAAGCTTCACTCTTTTCTGTGGCTAGCACTTCCCTTGCTGCTTTAATTTAAAGGGCCAGACAGTGGAAAAGCAGTGACGGAGGGGCTGACCACTGGGATGCTTGGAGCTTAAGTGCAGCAAGAGCAATGAACCAAAGCCCAAATTAGCAAAAGATTTCATAACTCAAGAACGGAGACCCGGCTCAAGAAAAGAAAGGCAGATTTCTAATCAGGTAAACCACAGCTACAGTATGTGGCTATGCAAACAGTGCCATATACTAAAAATAAATTGTGACATGACCATCTCCTACAATCAAAACTTTATTGATCTAGTCCATGCTACACACATAAAACTTGTAATATTTCAGTCTTTTTTAAACAATACACATGCATATACTGTAAAATAATTAGACTGTATATATACCTCAGTGGCGTAACTAGAAATGACTGGGCCCCGCAGCAAATTTTTGAACAGGCCCTCCTTCCCCCTAGCAACCTTCACTCCTGTGGCTTGTGAGACGAGGCTACTCCGTCTATTTCCTACAGTGTCACTGTGTATAAAGTAATTGTATAATGGTGTTGAGAGGGTCCTGACAATAAAATCTTTTAGTCCTCCTCCTGTATGGGCCCATTTTGAGTTGGGGCCCCAAAGCAGCCACTTCCCCTGCTTCCCCTATAGCTATGCCCCTGATATACCTAAAAGGTGGTTCCCCCATACATATTGTGCCAATCCAAAAGTGTACTATCTTATTAACATATATTTCTTCAATTTACTCACTCATCACAAAACATCTCCACAATGTGACAGGTTCCTGCTCCAATGCACATCTCCACAAACTGAAGTGCCGGATGGCTGGGCTGCAGGTCACTTCCCCCATGTGGTAATGGCATCCTCCTAAATCCAATGTACATGTCAAGTTTCCATAACAACAGAATGCCTCCTCATCTAATACAGATCATGTCCGCAGTGCAAGAGAGTACAAGAGGGGCATGTATTCTATGTCAATCCAAACTCACCCGAACACATCATCCATTCCTCCAGTCCTAATCTAAATATTTTTTCACCTAAAAAGTGAATTTGACACAATATGCAAAAAGACATTGTATGGACTTTGAGAGAGTGAAATCTAGCAAATGGCCTTGTGACCCTGATGATTTTAAAACTGGCAAGATCTATAATTGGTGGAAAAATATTAATCTGGGGATGACAAGAAGATGAAGAAGAGTCTACCAAATCTCAATTAGGATCATGCCAACAAGGAAAGGAAAAATAAGAAATATTGAAGGAGAGGAAGGAGAAACCACAGGACCCAAAAATGAAGGTCATTGACATCAGGGGCATCCTGGAATGGGAAAATTGCGACCATCGACAAGACAGAATCCATAAATATAAACCTTGTGGTAAATATTTTGGGGTTGTTTATCTAACATTGAAATAAATGAAATGGTATTAAATTGTGGACTGCCCAACTATAAATATTGATTGATTCCAGACGGATATAGATTTAGAGTTTTTATAGACAATTTTAGCAGGTACTTTTCCTCGGAGACCAGGAATGTGGTCAGAATATCACATAATGTCATTAGAATGTTTTTGACCTTAGGAATAAGAGTGACTTTAACCCTCCACATAAAAATCATGAAGTAGTGTCATATATTAAGAGGTTAAAGGAGGATGCACAAGAACCATCTGTTTTCAATATGTCTATCATGGAGAAATTAATATTTAATGAATAATAGAGCTATAACAGTGAAACCCTCTGATGAGGAGGGCACAGTCGTTATAATGGACACAGATACCTGTATGTATGAGCAGGAGATCCATAAACAGCTAGAAAATAGGGATGAGCAAAGTTCAGTTTGGGTACCCGGACTTGACCTGAACTTGACCCTGAACCCCATTGAAGTCAAAGGGGACCTGAACTTTGGTGCTGTAAAATGGTTTAAAAATAGTCATAGAAAGGGCTAGAGGGCTGAAAAAGGAAGAAAAATGGGGGTAAGAGCAGGTCAATTGCCCTGCAAACAAATGTGGATAAGGAAATGACTTAAAATAACATAGAATAGAAAAAAAAAAAAGATAATAATGATTAACCAGGAGGCAGAGGTCCAAGTGGAGTGGACTCCCCCCACAGTCGCAGTGTATGTCACATAGATCTGATCCATTCACTTAGGACAACCTCTCTTCTCTAGATGCAGCTCCTCTTATGTTGTAAAATAAAGATGAGTGAATTTCTTGAAATTAGTTTCAGGTCCTATTCGCCATTTTTTTTGGCACTTCTGAGTTTTTGGGAAAGGTATCCAAGTTGCAAGTTGGCATTCCTGAGGCTATCTGATGCCAGTAGATGTAAAATGTGCTCTGCACACCACTCTGCAAAGATGACACCCTTTCCAGGAAGCAGGCAGGTACAAGCTGCCCACCAGGTTGCAGCTCTTAGAAATAGGTATACATCCTTCTCAAAATGTATAGGCCCACTCACCACGGCAGAGTCCACTCTTATAAGTGGGTCTTTACTCTAATATTGCACAATGCCACATGGAAGCCCCTTTGTCTGCAACATAGCATCAGCAAGCGATGAGACCCAGCAGCCCAACAGCACCCTTTCTATCAGGCTAAAGATGATGGCACACAGTGCAGTTCCAACAGTCATTCAGGATGCAGTTTTTTATTGTAGCAAGCTGAAATTCATTAAATCAATCCCTTAATGCAGAACACCAGGGTTTAACAAGGCTCCTAAACTAGCTAAATTGAAAACTGCATCCTGAATGCATGTCAGAACTGCACTGTGTGCCATCACCCTAAGCCACCTTGGCACTGGACCCTACCAGCCCACAGGGACGGCATAACAACATAAGGGCCCTTTCACAAGACCGGATGCCCTCTGAGACATACGGTCCGTGATTGGGCCATATGTCCCGGAGCGGCATCGATCGTGCGCACAGCATCATTGATTACAATGATGCTCTGCACGCCAGGCCGCCCGCGGGGCTATTGTCCCGCACTCATAACATTGGGACAATATTCCCGCGGGCAGTCCAACAAGCACAGCATCATTGTAATTAGAGATGAGCGAACATGCTCGTCCGAGATTGGTGCTCATTCGAGCATTAGGGTACTCGTAACTGCTCGCTGCTCGGACGAGTATCTCGCCATGCTCGAGGAAATGGCAACTTCCGCATCGTGCTTTTTTGGCGCCTAAAAAGACAGCCAATCATAAGCCAGGAGACTCTGCGTACCACCTAGCATCACGTGGGGCCCTTACATGTCGATAGCAGGGGTTGGCTGGCCTGATCAGGTGACCATGGAATATACTACCGACTGGCCACGGTGCTCGTCTCAGATGCCGTCTGGATATCGTTAGGGATAGAGCTGCTGCCTTTCAGGGACAGTGTTAGGGCCTGAATTTAGTTCTCAGTTAGGCAGGGATCACCCACAAAGAACCCAACAGCCCTTCTAAGGGCTAGAAGACATTTTTTTTTTTTTTTTGTCACTTGGCTGGCTGGCACTAGTAGTGCAGCTATCGCCATATCTAACCCTGTTTTTTTTTTTTTGTTCTATCTCAGTGATACAAATCCATTGCACACAGCACTGTGGAACCATTCTGTGTGTCACAGTTCAGCACTGACTCACTCCAATCCATATATACTGTCCAGGTGACACTTTCTGTACGTCACACAATACAACCAAGTCATTTGCTACGAATATCATCTACCGCTTGATCCAGAAAATTCTCTGTGTGACATTTGTCTGGGTCACAGACTAAATAGCCACCGTTAACAGGGTGTCAGTCAGTTCTACCATATTTCCTGCACGTCACGTTCCCAAAAAAACAAAATATAAAAAAAAAATTATTATTTCAGTTGTTTTAGCTCAGTGATACAAATCCATTTTACTCAGCTGCGTGTAACCTTTCTGTGTGTCACAGTTCAACACATTCGCTCCCATCCGTATATACTGTCCAGGTGACACTTTCTGTACGTCACACAATACAACCAAGTCATTTGCTACCAATATCATCTACTGCTTGATCCAGAAAATTCTCTGTGTGACATTTGTCTGGGTCACAGACTAAATAGCCACGGTTAACAGGGTGTCAGTGAGTTCTACCATATTTCCTGCACGTCACGTTCCCAAAAAAACAAAATATAAAAAAAAAAAATTATTATTTCAGTTGTTTTAGCTCAGTGATACAAATCCATTTTACTCAGCTGCGTGTAACCTTTCTGTGTGTCACAGTTCAACACATTCGCTCCCATCCGTATATACTGTCCAGGTGACACTTTCTGTACGTCACACAATACAACCAAAGTCATTTGCTACCAATATCATCTACCGCTTGATCCAGAAAATTCTCTGTGTGACATTTGTCTGGGTCACAGACTAAATAGCCACCGTTAACAGGGTGTCAGTCAGTTCTACCATATTTCCTGCACGTCACGTTCCCAAAAAAACAAAATATAAAAAAAAAAATTATTATTTCAGTTGTTTTAGCTCAGTGATACAAATCCATTTTACTCAGCTGCGTGTAACCTTTCTGTGTGTCACAGTTCAGCACATTCGCTCCCATCCGTATATACTGTCCAGGTGACACTTTCTGTACGTCACTTAATTCTACCAGACTGAACAAGTTTGTGGGTTTCAGTACACCAGGCCCGTTTAATTTTTTTTTTTATATCATACACTTATATACAAACAATGTTGAACCCCAGGGCTAAGGGTCGAGGACGAGGGCGTGGGCGTGGGCATTCAATTACTGCAGGGGGCAGAGGCCGTGGTCCTGGGCAGGGTGAGACAGTATCTGCTGATGAGGGAGCAGTGGAACGCCGCAGAGTTACACTCCCTAGCTTCATGTCTCAACTTACAGGGACACGTGGTAGAGGACTGTTGAAACCACAACAGTGCGAACAGCTGATCTCGTGGATTGCGGACAATGCTTCAAGTAATTTGTCCACCAGTCAGTCTTCCACGCAGTCCACCCACGTTACCCAAGGGAGCACTCCTCTGGCTCCTCCACCTCAACCTCCTTCCCCCCAGTCTGCCCCCTCCCAGGAAAATTTGGAATGTGATCCGGCATACTCTCAGGAACTGTTTTCTGGACCCTTCCCAGAGTCACAAACCACTTCTCAGGTTGCTGCTGACCTCGTTCCCGATGCCCAAGTTTTCCAACTGTCGCAGTCTGTGGGTGATGATGATGACAATGTTGAGTTAGTGGAAGAAGTTTGTAAAGAGGTGTCAGACGATGAGGAGACACGGTTGTCAGACAGTGGTGAAGTTGTTGTTAGGGGAGGAATTCCGAGGGGGGAGCAGACTGAGGAATCGGAGGATGATGAGGTGACTGACCCAAGCTGGGTTGATATGCCGAGTGAAGACAGTGCTTCTGAGGCGGAGGCGAGTGCTGCACCAGAACAGGTTGTAAGAGGCAGTGGTGTGGCCAGAGGGAGAAGCAGGGCCAGAGCTGGTGCATCAGCAGCAACTGTTTCACGTAGTGAAGCTCCCGTGGCGAGGCCTAGATGTTCGCAAGTCTGGAGGTTCTTTAAAGAAAGTGAGGATGACCGACGGACTGTGGTGTGCAACCTGTGCCACACCAGGATCAGCAGGGGTGCCACCACTACTAGCCTAACCACCACCAGCATGCGCAGGCATATGAGTGCTAAACACCCCACTCAATGGAACCAAGGCCGTTCACCACCTCCTGCGGGTCACACCACTGCTCCTTCCCCTGTGTCACTCGCTGCCTCTGCTAGTCAACCCCCTGCGTCACTCGCTGCCTCTGCTAGTCAACCCCCTGCCCAGGACCCCGGCACGAGCGCCTCCCGCCGGAAAACCACACCTTCGCCTCAACGATCCTCCACAGTGTCCACCAACGTGTCCCAGCGCAGCGTTCAGCTGTCTTTACAGCAGACGCTGGAGCGCAAGAGGAAATACAGTTCCACCCACCCACATGCCCAAGCCCTCAACGTCCACATCTCCAAATTGCTTAGCCTGGAGATGCTGCCCTATAGGCTGGTAGAGACCGAGGCCTTTCGCAATCTCATGGCGGTGGCTGCCCCTCGGTATTCCGTCCCCAGCCGCCACTATTTTTCCCGATGTGCCGTCCCAGCCCTACACCAGCACGTGTCGGAGAACATCATCCGTGCCCTGACCAACGCTGTTTCTGAGAAGGTCCACCTAACCACGGACACGTGGACAAGTGCTGCCGGGCAGGGACACTATATCTCACTGACGGCACATTGGGTTAACTTGGTGGAGGCTGGGACCGAGAATGACCCTGGGGCCGCTCATGTACTGCCCACACCGAGGATTGCGGGGCCTACCTCGGTCACGGTCTCTCAGACCTACTATGCCTCCTCCTCCTCCGACCCCTCCTCCTCCTCCACCGAATTACCATCCGTGGGCACGGCGCCTTCAGTCGGTAGCTCTAGGCGCAGCAGCAGTGCCGTGGGTAAGCGCCAGCAGGCGGTGCTCAAACTGCTGAGCTTAGGTGACAAAAGGCACACCGCCCAAGAGCTGTTACAGGGCATCACGGCGCAGACCGATCTGTGGCTGGCACCGCTGAACCTTAAGCCAGGCATGGTTGTGTGTGACAACGGGCGTAACCTGGTGGCGGCTCTGCAACTCGGCAGACTGACACATGTGCCATGCCTGGCCCACGTGTTCAATCTCATAGTTCAGCGGTTCCTCAAGACATACCCCAATCTGTCTGATTTGCTCACCAAGGTGCGCCGCATCTGTGCGCATTTCCGCAAGTCGACCACAGATGCTGCCACTCTCAGGGCAGCGCAGCGCCGCCTACAACTGCCCGCTCACCGACTGTTGTGCGACGTGCCCACGCGATGGAATTCCACATTAAACATGTTATCCAGAGTTTACCAGCAGCGCAGAGCGATTGTAGACTGCCAGATGTCATCTTCCACCAGAACTGGTAGTCAGGTCACTCAGATTCCTCAAGTCTACAATGAGGAGTGGACGTGGATGTCTGATATCTGCCAGGTGTTGAGCAACTTTGAGGAGTCAACACTGATGGTCAGCGGCGATGCCGCCATTATCAGCCTCACCATCCCGCTGCTTTGCCTGTTGAAAAACTCACTGCTCAGCATCAAGTCGGATGCTTTGCGCTTGTCACAAGAGATGGTGGAGGAAGATACGTCGCTTGATAGCCAGAGCACCTTCCGTTCTGTTTCTCAGCACGTATCGGAGGAGGGGGATGAGGATGAGGAGGAAGAGGAGGAGAATGTCGGCGAGACAGTAGAGGGTACCAGTGCTCAGTCCTTAACTCTTGAGCGTGTATGGGCTGAAGAGGAGGACTTGGAGGAGGAGGAGGAGGAGGAAATGGAGAGTCAGGCCAGTGAGGAGAGGGAATTCTTACGTGTTGGGACTCTGGCGCACATGGCAGACTTCATGTTAGGCTGCCTATCCCGTGACCCTCGCGTTAGAAGAATTTTTTCAAACACCGATTACTGGGTGTTCACTCTCCTGGACCCACGGTACAAGCAGAACCTTTCCACTCTCATCCCTGCAGAGGAAAGGAGTATGAGAGTGAATAGATATCAACAGGCCCTGGTGCACAAGCTGAAACAATTCTTCCCATCTGACGCCGCTAGCGGCAGAGGGCATAGTTCTGTGAGCCAAGTAGCGGGGGAGAGGAGGCGAGCAGGCAGCTTGACCAGCACTGGCAGGGGAACGCTCTCCAAGGCCTTTGCCACTTTTATGTCACCCCAGCAAGACACTGTTACCTGTCCCCAGTCTAGGCAGAGTAGGGGGGAGCTGTACAGAAAGATGGTGAGGGAGTACCTAGCTGACCATACCAACGTCCGTAGCGATCACTCTGCTCCATACAACTACTGGGTTTCAAAGCTGGACACGTGGCCTGAACTGGCGCTGTACGCCTTGGAGGTGCTGGCCTGCCCTGCCGCTAGCGTGCTGTCAGAGCGGGTATTCAGTGCAGCTGGTGGCGTCATCACCGATAAGCGTACACGCCTGTCAACTGACAGCGCTGACAGGCTGACGCTTATTAAAATGAACAAAGCCTGGATTTCACCGGAATTCAAATCTCCTCCGGGGGAAAGCAGCTAAAGATTTAAATAACTTATGTATCCGATTCCTCTTCTCTACTTCTCCTCCTACTCCTCCTCCTCCTCCTACATATCGTCTTTGCCTAACGCTTATCCAAAAAACGCCATTTTTTAGAGGTCCAACTGGCACTCTTTTAGCACAATTTTTCCAGAGGTCCACCTACAGGCCCTCTGTCCAAACAATTTTTCCAGAGGTCCACCTACAGGCCCTCTCTCCAAACAATTTTTCCAGAGGTCCACCTACAGGCCCTCTGTCCAAACAATTTTTCCGGAGGTCCACCTACAGGCCCTCTGTCCAAACAATTTTTCCGGAGGTCCACCTACAGGCCCTCTGTCCAAACAATTTTTCCGGAGGTCCACCTACAGGCCCTCTGTCCAAACAATTTTTCCGGAGTTCCACCTACAGGCCCTCTCTCCAAACAATTTTTCCGGAGGTCCACCTACAGGCCCTCTGTCCAAACAATTTTTCCGGAGGTCCACCTACAGGCCCTCTCTCCAAACAATTTTTCCGGAGTTCCACCTACAGGCCCTCTCTCCAAACAATTTTTCCAGAGGTCCACCTACAGGCCCTCTCTCCAATTCCAGTTTCCAGTTTTATTTGCGCAAACTGCATACATTTTTATTTTTGGGATAGGTGTGAAAAATAATATTACTTGCGAATCTATATTGCCCAACATTGGATACGGTAGCAAGTAGAAGACCAAACACATGCTGCCCACAGGGTTCCGCAAATTCCTGGTCCACCCGCAAATTCCTTGTCCACAATGTCAAGGAGGTCGTGGTTCTGTTGATGAGCAACAAGTCCTTCTGTACTGAAATCGCCGACAAAGTCTCCATCTAAGAACCTACAGACCATTGTGGAGAGAGCGGCACAGCTCGCCATCAAAGTGACGAACCCCTAAGCCAGACTGCGCAGAGAAGATAACGAATAAATATCTCTGTGGTTATTTTTGCTAAATAAAAGTTAAATAAACCCCCCCAAAAATTCATCTGTTCCTGTGCCTGATCCACCCAAGTTGAATCTGTCCCATCCTGAGAAATTCCCCCCCAAGGAGTCCCCACTGTAACTTGCTTCCCATACAACTACCTCACCCCCCGACACCTGTGTCTCGCCATTGTCCACCACCTCCTCAGACAACACTGGTAAATCCCCACTGTCAGCACACGGAAACAGCAAAAGGTCTTGCGAATTGGGGCAGAGAATGTTCTGGGCTAGCACATCAGGGAAGGGGTGACTATGGGGTTCCAGGGAGTACGTGACCACATGCAATATCCATTTAAAAGTCATGCCACACTTGATGTAGCTCATAATTGACAATTGTACCGGTTGATGCTAAATTTTTAAGTTGGGGTCCTGCGTCGTCATTCTAACTACACCCGGCTGTTGTCACCCCCACACACGCTAGCCCAGGGGGCACTCCTCTGGCTCTTCCAGCGAAACCTCCTTCCCCCCAGCCTGCCACCCCACCTACAGGCCTTCTCTCCAAACAATTTACTTCTTTGTCTTATCTTTCTCTCTCTCTCTCTACAAACTATTTTTCCGGATAGCTGCCATATACGGTATTAAACTGAGTAGTATACATAGAAGACATACCACACTTGATCAAGCTCATAATTTACGACTGTACCAGTTGATGCTAAATTTTTAAGTTGGGGTCCTGCGTCGTCATTCTAACTACACCCGGCTGTTGTCACCCCCACACACGCTAGCCCAGGGGGCACTCCTCTGGCTCTTCCAGCGAAACCTCCTTCCCCCCAGCCTGCCACCCCACCTACAGGCCTTCTCTCCAAACAATTTACTTCTTTGTCTTATCTTTCTCTCTCTCTCTCTACAAACTATTTTTCCGGATAGCTGCCATATACGGTATTAAACTGAGTAGTATACATAGAAGACATACCACACTTGATCAAGCTCATAATTTACGACTGTACCAGTTGATGCTAAATTTTTAAGTTGGGGTCCTGCGTCGTCATTCTAAGTACACTCGGCTGTTGTCACCCCCACACACGCTAGCCCAGGGGGCACTCCTCTGGCTCTTCCAGCGAAACCTCCTTCCCCCCAGCCTGCCACCCCACCTACAGGCCCTCTCTCCAAACAATTTACTTCTTTGTCTTATCTTTCTCTCTCTCTCTCTACAAACTATTTTTCCGGATAGCTGCCATATACGGTATTAAACTGAGTAGTATACATAGAAGACATACCACACTTGATCAAGCTCATAATTTACGACTGTACCAGTTGATGCTAAATTTTTAAGTTGGGGTCCTGCGTCGTCATTCTAAGTACACCCGGCTGTTGTCACCCCCACACACGCTAGCCCAGGGGGCACTCCTCTGGCTCTTCCAGCGAAACCTCCTTCCCCCCAGCCTGCCACCCCACCTACAGGCCTTCTCTCCAAACAATTTACTTCTTTGTCTTATCTTTCTCTCTCTCTCTCTACAAACTATTTTTCCGGATAGCTGCCATATATGGTATTAAACTGAGTAGTATACATAGAAGACATACCACACTTGATCAAGCTCATAATTTACGACTGTACCGGTTGATGCTAAATTTTTAAGTTGGGGTCCTGCGTCGTCATTCTAACTACACCCGGCTGTTGTCACCCCCACACACGCTAGCCCAGGGGGCACTCCTCTGGCTCTTCCAGCGAAACCTCCTTCCCCCAGCCTGCCACCCACCTACAGGCCCACTCTACAAACAATTTACCCGGATAGGGGACGTATACGGTATTAAACTGAGAAGAATTGATACCATACGGGTTAAAGCAACAGTTTTCCCAAATCCATCTGGCTGTTGTCACCACCACACACGCTAGCCCAGGGGGCACTCCTCTGGCTCTTCCAGCGAAACCTCCTTGCCCCAGCCTGCCCCCCCCCACCTACAGGCCCACTCTACAAACAATTTAGCCGGATAGGGGACGTATCCGAAGTTGTACTCATGTTTGTTTTTGTTCTTCTTTTATCTGCCTCCTGACCTGTGATAGGCAGAGCATGGACACGTCCCCTTAGCTGCAGTGGGAAAGACACTCCCCTGGCCAGAGCAAGCTCTTTTTCCGTTTTCCGTGTTCGAAAAATCCATTAAATATAGGGTCCCAAGATAGGGGACGTATACGGTATTAAACTGAGAAGAATTGATACCATACGGGTTAAAGCAACAGTTTTCCCAAATCCATCTGGCTGTTGTCACCACCACACACGCTAGCCCAGGGGGCACTCCTCTGGCTCTTCCAGCGAAACCTCCTTCCCCCCACCTACATGCCCTCTCTCCAAACAATTTTCCCGGTAGGGGGACGTATTAGATATTGTACTGATTCTGAATTGCCTCCTGCAATAGACGGGAATCGAACCCAGATCAACTGCTTGGGAAGCAGCTATGCTCACCACTATACCACCAGCAGGCACAGCAACTGATAAGAACAGATACTAAACTTGATTTTAGCTGCAGTGCCAGCATGAGCAGTGGTGTCACCTGCAGGCGGTGATGGACCTTCGTTGCACCTAGTTGGGTGCTTCCCTAACATGTGATGGGTATTTGCCTCGCCTTTCTTGGTCTGGGTGAGCACAATTGCCATGAGGGTAACCACCAGGCTGTTGCCTGAGGATTTGGGGTAATGGTGGGATTAAGCAGCCTCAGAGGCATCCATGCATGCTGCCCCTGCTGTTTCCTGTCCATTTCCGTGGTGTTTCCATCATTTTCTGAGGTTTCCAGGTTTTCACCCAGCCTTCCCTAGGCAGAGCCTTGGTCCCCCGCAAAAATGCTCGAGTCTCCCATTGACTTCAATGGGGTTCGTTATTCGAAACGAGCACTCGAGCATCGGGAAAAGTTCGACTCGAATAACGAGCACCCGAGCATTTTAGTGCTCGCTCATCTCTAATTGTAATCAATGATGCTGTGCGCTCCCGTGCGCACAATCAATGCCGCTCCGGGACATATGGCCCGCCCACGGACCGTATGTCTTGGAGGCCATACGGTCGTGTGAAAGGTCCCTAATTAGAACAAAAGTTCACCTTTCCATATGGACCCTAAACTGAGACTGAGTAGCAGCTTATTTTCCCTAGTGTGTTTTTCACGTGTGTGAAAAAAATGGAAGGTTTACAAGCAACATCTCCTAGCAACCATCAGTGAAAAACACATTGCACCCGGACGACATCCAGATTACATCTGGATTTAATGCGTTTTTCACTGAAGCCCCGTTCACTACTATGGGACCAGGGCTGCGCTAAAAACGCGGAATATAGAACACGCTGTGATTTTCACACAACGCAGTAGCTCATGTACAGAGAGCCAAAGAAATGAATGGGTCAGGATTCAGTGCGGGTGCTATGCATTCACTTCACGTATAGCACCTACGTGGAAAACTCACTTGTGTGAATAGCAGTCTTCTGCTATTTAAAAACAGCAAATTGGAGTGCAGATACCATGAAAAAATCAAAACAATGAGGGGATAGAATGCAAACATATCAATCTGCAGAGAAGAAAAGACATGGATTGCTTATCCACTTTCCACGTCAAAGTGACCTTCTTATGAATGGTTCCTTACTCTAAAATCACAGCGTGCCATCTGGTGAGTGAATGTGCGATTCATGTCTTTTTTTTCTCTACAAATTGTCATTTTACATTCTGTCCCCTTCCTTTTTTTTTCATTTGGTATCGACACTCATCTCATTAGACCAAGATGGTTTTAATTACTCCTACTCAGTCTTAATTTAAGTTAATGAGACCATATGAAGAGGTGATCTTTTGTGATTTGTTCACATGATGCAGTATCTTATATTCGCTGTTTCTGTTGTAATGATGTGCCTCTGGGTGGGCTGGTGGGGTCCAGTGTCAAGGTGGCTTTTTAAGGTCTTTTTAAGCCCAAAGACGAGTTATTACAGGAGATAGAGCTGTCACAGGAACAGAGCTACTGAACTTGCATCCTCACTCCATCAAGCCACTTAGACTTGAGGTATAAAGTCATTTTGAAAATGATGGTAGTCTTGAACAGCGATCCTCTCAAAATGATTAGACGTCACTTGTCTGATATAGAAAATGAAGATTCCTCCAATATCTCAATGTTGTCCTGTCATTTTAGGGATACACGTGCTGTTGATGTAAGTGTTTTTTCCTTTAAAGGGGTTGGCCCATCTCATACACTGGTAGCATATGGCTAGGAGGTAAGACCCGCATCTGTATCCAGAACAGAGCCCACAAAATGAAGGAGAGTGGACTGTGCATACTCATCCACTCTGCATTCCCCATATAAGCCCCATAGAAATAAATGGAGAGATGGCCACACTTGCACAGTGCATTTGCTATCCATTTCAATGGGACTTAGTGTGCCACTCAGCTTTTTTCAGCACTCCCTTAGAAATGATAGGAGGTCAGCCTCGCATGCGCGGTTCACTCTCCTCCACTTTGTTGGCTCCATTCCAGAGATAGGTGGGAACTGCACCTATCAGACATTGGTGGGATACCCTAGTGATATACCACCAATGTATGGGATGGGCCAACCCCTTTAAAGGTATTGAAATGAGCATTTAAACCCCTCCCTGACGGGGAGTGTTCCACAGGATTGGCGCATAGCAAATGTGGTGCCAATATTCAAAAAGGGTCCAAAAACAGAGCCCGGAAACTATAGGCCGGTAAGTTTAACTTCTGTTGTGGGTAAACTGTTTGAAGGTTTTCTGAGAGATTCTATCTTGGAGTACCTCAATGAAAATAAGCAAATAACTCCGTATCAGCATGGCTTCATGAGGGATCGGTCATGTCAAACCAATTTAATCAGTTTCTATGAGGAGGTAAGTTCTAGACTTGACCGCGGCGTCTCAATGGATGTCGTATATTTGGACTTCTCCGAAGCGTTTGACACGATACCACATAAAAGGTTAGTATATAAAATGAGAATGCTTGGCCTGGGAGAAAATGTCTGTATGTGGGTAAGTAACTGGCTCAGTGATAGAAAACAGAGGGTGGTTGCTAACGGTAGATACTCAGATTGGGTCACTGTCACTAGTGGGGTACCACAGGGGTCTGTATTGGGTCCTATTCTCTTCCATATATTTATTAATGATATTGTAGAAGTTTGCATAGTAAAATATCAATTTTTGCAGATGACACTAAACTGTGTAAAGTAATTAACACAGAGGAGGACAGTGCACTGCTACAGCAGGATCTGGATAGACTGGAGGCTTGGTCAGAAAAGTGGCAGATGAGGTTTAACACTGACAAATGTAAGGTTATGCATATGGGAAGGAACAATGCAAGTCACCAGTACATACTAAATGGTAAAGCACTGGGTAACTCTGACATGGAAAATGACCTAGGAATTTTAGTGAACAGCAAACTAAGCTGTAGAAGCCAGTGCCAGACAGCTGCTGCCAAGGCCAATAAGATAATGGGTTGCATCAAAAGGGGCATAGATGCCCGTGATGAGAACATAGTCCTGCCACTTTATAAATCACTAGTCAGACCACACATGGAGTATTGTGTACAGTTCTGGGCTCCTGTGAACAAGGCAGACATAGCAGAGCTGGAGAGGGTTCAGAGGAGGGCAACTAAAGTAATAACTAGAATGGGTGGACTACAGTAAGAAAGATTATGGACTGCACCCAGAAAGATTATTCACTTTAGAAAAAAGACAACTGAGGGGAGATCTAATAACTATGTATAAATATATCAGGGGTCAGTACAGAGATCTCTCCCATCATCTATTTATCCCGAGGACTGTGACTGTGACGAGGGGACATCCTCTGCGTCTGGAGGAAAGAAGGTTTGTACATAAACATAGAAGAGGATTCTTTACGGTAAGAGAATTGAGACTATGGAACTCTCGGCCTGAGGAGGTGGTGATGGTAAGTTCACTAAAAGAGTTCAAGAAGGGCCTGGATGTATTTCTGGAGGGTATTACAGGTTATAGTTACTAAAGAGGGGTCGTTGATCCAGGGAGTTATTCTGATTGCCTGATTGGAGTCGGAAAGGAATTTTTCCCCCTAAAGTGAGGAAAATTGGCTTCTACCTCACAGGGTTTTTTTTGCCTTCCTCTGGATCAACTTGTAGGAAAACAGGCTGAACTGGATGGACAGATGTCTTTTTTCGGCCTTACAAACTATGTTACTATGTTCCCCTACTTACTTTTCCATTCTGGTCATATTCATCCGGCTGTTTGATGATTTTGCCTGGAGGATTCCATATAAAGGTACTGACACTATCTGCAGTGACCTCATCAACTCCACCTACGAACTCTACATCTTCAATGCACTCACCACCTTAATAGAGATGAGCGCATACATATCCCCTTAGAGATTGAGATGCCTTACATATTTACCCTATTAGAGTCCTTTTTCTCTCCATTGTATGCTCTATACATAACTGCACTGCACTAGAGATGAGCGAATATTAAAATGCTCGTGTGCTCGGTACGAACTTTTCCAAAAGTTTGTATATTCGTACCGAATAAAGAACCCTATTGAAGTCAATCTGAGATACAAGCATTTTTGCAGGGGACCCAAGTTCTTCGCAGGCAAGGTTGCCTAAACACCTGAAAACCTCTGAAAGTGATGGAAACACCATGAAAATGGACAGGGAACATCAGGGGCAGCATGCATGGAGCAGGCAGAGACAGTGCAAGGAGCGACAGGACCTTGTCCGATAAAGCGTATGCTATTGCTACGTATAATTTACTATATACGCTGTTGCGTATGAATTCAAGACAGTGAAACCATTACCACTTGCAAGCATAGAGAAGCTGTCACTCAACTTTCTGAGTTTTTTGAATAACAACTTGTTGATTAGGACTCTAAGAAAGCTGGGTGATTACGATCGAATAGAAGTTAATAGTCATGTGTGTCAGGATTTATCACTTATGTTTAGATCAACTCAGATTTAGATATTTTGTACTCTTATATATCAGATATTTCATACGTTTATATATCAAATATTTTGTATGCTTTCGCTATCCCTATCACACGCACACTCTTTCCCTCTCCTAAAACCACAAGGTGTGTGATCCGAGCCCCAGGCGTACGCATATATATATAATAGCACGTCACCTGATGCAGGCAGCCAATCACTCCTAGACACGTAGAAAAGGTAGTAGGTCATGGCAGGAGGTCCCCCAGGCTTCCCTGCATGTTTATTGGCTAAGAAATAGGCGCTAAACATGCAGGGAGGAGTTAAAAAAAAAAACACAAATTTCACACGCTACTCGGCCAAGTAACGAATACTTACGAGTATGCAAATATCCGTGCAGATAACGAATCTTTACGAATATATTCGCTATTCACACCAATGAAATATGAATGAAAATGCATTACAGCACATAATTTATTTTCAAACTTGCTGCATTCACATGACAGTTACATATGTTTGATCAGGTTCTTTTGTAATATCTGGTGTACTGCAATAATGGGGGTTATAGTAAGCGACAATGTTGGAATCTTCTACACAGACATATTGGACAGCATAGTCTGTTGTGTTTCGTGGAGGCCACTCTAAATCTTTCTGTAATCTCCTTTGCATCTTTCTGTACTGGCTCTTGGATTTGTACTTGAACAGTCTCTTCAGCCACAGCCAGAGTCCTCTGTTTTCAATAAACCACATCTAGAAAAAAAAAATAGTAAAAAAAGAGTCCCAAACAGGAGGGGCTGACACTTTTGGTTATGCAGGCTCTAAAACAAATGGCAAGCTCTACAGCTGGTAACGTATAACATTTGCTTAAAGTAGTTCTCAGATTTTATTTTTATTTTTTACCTGCCTAGAGTACCACAAACACTGCATATTTTGGCCTTATTTACTCATTTTTCATGTCAGTACTTTCCTTCCCCTTTTTTCAACATCACTGCATACTGGCAGGATATTTACATGCAGAACTTCCTGAATTTCTAAGCATCTTGTTAAGTTTTCTAACCAACCCAATCATGTGTTAATCTGTAATCACAGAGTATCTTCCGCCCAGCTAACATGTAGAGGTGTAGTAGTTGTGAAACTATAGAGCAAAGCATGCTGGCATTAGTTAGAAACCCAGCAGACAAACAGGAAGTTCTGCATGTGAACATCCTGCCAGGATTCAGTGACGTTGAGAAAATAGAAAGGAAAGTGATGACATAATTTGCGTATTACACTCCATGCAGTGTTTTGGGGACTAAACAGTTTAGTTACTAAACCAGAGAGCTCTTTTAACATGCATGCCTTGTTCATGTATGATTGTCACCTGTGCTAATTTAATGTGCATTTTAGTCAGAACCATTAAACAGATCCCAACAAATCCTAACAAATGAATGGTAAGCAGGCAATCTTTTGGAATTTGTTTAGTCATTAAATTATCTCATCTAATTTGCATAAATGCAGATTGTGCACCACAGACAATAGAACTGTAGCTGTTTTAAAGGGATTTTCCAAAAACCTTCACAGCATAGACAATTGCCTTCAGATGACCCCGAAGATAAAAGTCTAAGGGGGTCAGATCGGGAGACCTTGGGGGCCATTCAACTGCTACTTGATGATGTGTTTCCCTCTTTATGCGCTGAAGCTGGCACGTTCCCTTAGTTTTTCCAGCAAGATGGTGCACCACCACATTATGGGTGTCAGGTCTGAGCATTCCTAGATGAACAGTTTCCTGGAAAGTGGATTGGTCGTCGTGGGCCAGTTGAATGGCCCACAAGGTCTCCCAATCTGACCCCCTTAGACTTTTATCTTTGGGGTCATCTGAAGGCAATTGTCTATGCTGTGAAGATACAAGATGTGCAGCACCTGAAACTACAGATACTGGAAGCCTGTGCTAGCATTTCTTCTGCGGTGTTGCTGTCAGTGTGTGAAGAGTGGGAGAAGACAATCCAACACAATGGGCAGCACTTTGAACACATTTTAGAAGTGGTCAGAAACTTGTAAATAACTCATGAAAGAATAAAGTTACGTTAAAACCAAGCAGTCCATTGTTTTTCTTGTGAAATTCTCAATAAGTTTGATGTGTCACATGACCCTCTTCCTATTGAAAAAACTAAAGTTGGATCCAAAATGGCCGCCATGGTCACCACCCATATTGAAAAGTTTCCCCCCATATACTAATGTGCCACAAACAGGAAGTTAATATCACCAACCATTCCCATTTTATTTAGGTGTACCCATATCTAATGGTGTAATGTATAAATGTAATATTTGTATTCATTGAATTTGCCATTGTATATGACTGATAACATACTCCAAAAACATTACCTCTGCAATATATGACACAACAAAGAGTACAAAGACCATGATGAAGATGTTCACTCGCCAGGAATATGGTGTACAAACAAGCTGAAGGAATAAAAAGACATGAGTGAGCACTGCTTTATATATTAAAAAAAAAACATAAAAAACATAAAAACAGTTAAATTGTTATAGTTACTAGAGAGGAGTTGTTGATCCAGGGAGTAATTCTGATTGCCTGATTGCAATCGGGAAGGAATTTTTTCCCCTAAATTGAGGAAAATTGCCTTCTACCTCACAAGGGTTTTTTTTGCCTTCCTCTGGATCAACTTGCAGGATAACAGGCTGAACTGGATGGACAGATGTCTTTTTTCAGCCTTATAAACTATGTTACTATGTTACTATGTAACCATAGTGAAGCAAAATATGATTAAAATGGAAATGATATACAGTTTCTTGTTTTGTTTTAATCAATAGGTGGATTGGCTGGATATGGAATATGTAAACTGAAATATGTAGTATGTGTTCTGCATAGAATATTTAATTCAGTCATTTATGAAGGGTCTCATTTCTGAACACTGTTGCTTCAAAAAGTTACTGGTAAATCCCCACTTTAGAATGTATCGGTTTAATATAATTTATTAATTGTATACAACTTCCAAAAAACACGCAAAAAATTTTTTTGAGTCAGACAATTTGATGTAATTCCTGCCCCTCCTCCAAAAAAAGGTGTATATGTTTTGCACCACATGTACTAAGTGGTTTGGATACTTTTTTTGCCTCATCCCTCAATCAGAAAAGAGGTGTGGCCTAACAAAATGGGGTCATAGCTTAAGATGTGACAATGGGGGAGATTTATCAAAATTTGTGCAAGGGAAAACTGGATAGGTTGCACATAGCAACCTATGAGATTGAACATTTCATTTTCCAAAGCTGGACTCTGACTGGTTGCTATGGTCAACTTAACTTTGCACAAGTTTTAAAAATCTCCCCTTATGTGCTCAAAAAATGTGTCAACTAATAGGAGGTGTAAGTTTATACCAGACAGTATAAAGGTGCACCAGCCACTGATAAATCTGGCACCGTTTTAGACTGTCTAGTCTAAGTTTACATTGAATAAGTATTAGACAGCATTAGAAAATCTGCCCCACTGTGACCATTATAAATGGTAAATAAAAATACAATTAATCTTATAAGCCACTCCTGCATGAAAACAGCAGGCACTCCTGTCAGCATCCTGAACTCAACAGTGCACATGCCAGCATACATCACAAGCTACAGAGCAAACAAGGCTATTGATCTGAGGCATAGCTATAGGAGGTGCAGAGGTATCAGTCATGACCGGGCCCTAGAGCCTGAGGGGCCCAAAGACCCTTGTACCAAATAAGAAGCCACTGGTGACAAAGCATTGAGGGAAGGGAGAACTATGCTAAACTCTTGCACCAGGTCCCGTGCGCCTTCAGCTACGCCCCTGCTATCGACCCTGAGCATGTTACAGCATCCCAGACTACAGAGAACACACTGCTATCAGCACATCCCTCCAATCAAAAGACTCAGCAGGTGTACAGGAGATCACTGATTGGTGTAACAATGGAACCAACCCATTCAGCTTTAACTAGGGAAGAAATGTCCTCTTAGTGACATCGTGGGTCTGTTGGTAAGAGTTATTCAACAGACACCAGCTCACATACAGCCAGGTCAAATACTTCTGCCAAGCCATGTCAGTCAGAGCAACGGATTGCTCTCTTCCACCCCCTCACGAGCAATAGGACCAAACACTGGAGAGAAAGAGGAAGTACCCCCCTACCCACCTACCCACCCGGCCCTGAGTGCCAGCATTTCCAAATTCCTTGCCTTTGAAATGCTGCTATTCTGTCTGTTGGAGATGGACACTTTTAAAAACCTTATGGCGGTGGCTGTCCCACAGCACATGGTTCCCAGTCACCACTACTTTTCCAGACGGGCCATCTCTGCCCTGCATAAACAAGTGGCAGACAAAATCAGATGAGCACTGTGCAACGCCATCAGTGACAAGGTCCACATAACCACCAATATGTGGACCAGTAAGCATGGACAGGAAAATTATATCTCTCTAACTTCTCCCACTGCATGGTTCTGATGTTAACATTGTCCTTTAAGGTTGAGTTCACACTCACAGTTTTGGCCCTGTAACTGAGCAAGTAAGTTAAGTGTGAAGTGATTCTAAGAGTGACGTTTTTCAAGTGCCTGTCATACTGACACACAGTAACTGTTTCACTGCCACATCAGGCTGGCCATGCATGTTTCTGCAATGCAGTGTTGTACACAGATATACAGGTTCTCTGCAGCTGGGAAATAGCTAATTTTTAACGTGCTTCATCACAAATAAATTTGAATTCGGCAAAGGGTCTGAATTGAATTTTTGAAAGCTTCACTCATCTCTATCCATCATACATAGTGTAGAGACACACAGCACAGACACCAGATGTTATGATGTGGGGCGCCATTAATTTGCCTTCAGCATGTCTAAGACATCATGAAACCAGTCATTTTTTGACTCAGTCGAAGTGGCGTTTCAACAAGATAACATCTGCCCATACACTCCCCACTAAACAAAAGCTGCTTCTGCTTGTTCACTAGCTCTCTCCCCATAGAGACTGTCTGTGACCTGATTGGTTGAGAGATCTCCCATGCAGAACAATCTACAATCACATGGACTGAACTACTGGCACAAGTTGACATAACTGGGTCACTGACATACTTGTGTCACTGTCTGGAATACAGCCAGTGAACCCCATAACTGCAACCAGTCTTTCAAAACCAATATAGGTGGTAGGAAGCTAGAGCTACACATAATATCTTCACCAGATTTTGCTGGTAGGCCAGATGAGCTTTTCTGTTTGGGACCCAGGTTATGTCTGTGGCGTTGGTAACAGAAAACTGGAATTAACAGACTAGTGGCAGGTTTTCCAGAATGACCAGGGAGGTAAAAAGATACTTCAGCAAGTAGGGTAAAAACCAGGAGAGACAGACACAGTTAATGCAGTAAACGAGAGGTTTATCCAAAGACATTCCAATGGCAATTAACAGGAGAGTCAATATATGCAGTAACAGTAGTCAGTTCGTCAGGAGAGTCAATATAAGGAGGAACTGCAGCCTAAGGCTTAATCTAGAAACAAGCCAGAAGAGCTTGTCACCAGAAGAGTCAATAAAATATTACATAGCATAGAGCCCAGACAAAAACAAAATTACATGCAAGTAAATTTGGAGTCAGCAGTCTTAAGTCCCCCAATTAGCTCTGGGATTGGACACAAAGTCAGAAGCTCGATTGGCTCGTCTTCCAATCTCTCTGACAAGTTGACTAGCCAAGACTTGGCTGGTCAACATAGCAGCCCCTCCCCAGCATAGCAATGCATAGTGGTTTGGCTACATAAATACCTGACAATACCACAAAAGGATATTCAGCAAATCTATGACCATTACCATGCCAGAGTGGCAGCCTGTATTGCAGCAAAGGGAAATGCTGCACAGGTGGACTCTATTTACTAATTGGGTAACTTCTGAAGGCAATTGGTCAAACTGGATTTTATTTAGGGGAACCAAATTACAGGGGGCTGAATAGAAATGCATGCCACACTTTTCAAATTTGTATTAAAAATTTAGAAAACCAAGTATCATTTTTTTTCACTTCAAACATATTTGCTACTTTGGTTTGGTCTATCACATAAAATACAATAAAATATATTTGTTTGTGGGTTTAATGTAAAAGAATATGGAAATGTTCAAGTGGTATGAAAATATATATATATATATATATATATATATATACACACATGGGTGAATAAAGTTTGTGTCTTTCATTTTACTTAGAGAGTGCTGCCTGTTTTTGTGTAATATATATATATATATATATATATATATATATATATATATATATATACACATACAGTACATATTATAAAAATCAATGTCTGTTTTTCTGTTCATCTGTCCTCTATATACATCCAAATCCCTGATCAGTTGGTGTCTGGGAAGGTTTTCATAAAGGTCTCAGCTTTCTAGGATGTGTTGTCCTTGAGATAGTCTCAAAAAATGTATTAACCAATAGAAGCTCACAGGTCTTTCACTCATACTGACATATGCATGGTGACATGCATGACCCTTAGCAAACAGAAGCTTGCAGGTTATTTAGTTTTCATATACACACAGATTTTCACCAGATTTCCATGACAACTGATCCACTTTTCTTTACTTTTATAGGTAATTTTTAAATGGGTCAGTAGCTGTGGAGGTCACTGTTAAGGGGCCGGGTTGCTGTGGAGGTCACTGTTAAGGGGGTGTGGTGTTGTGGAGGTCACTATTTAGGGGGTTGGGTACTGTGGAGGTCACAGTTAAGGGGACAGGATGCTGTGGAGGTCACTGTATATAAAAGTTTTTTGTTTTTTTTATATAAACATTTATGTAAAATAATCATGCTGAATTGAATTTCCTGCAAACAATTATTAAATGGGTTAGCCACTTTCTGGCTACTGTTGATCAATGTGTTTGTGAGATGATTACTGGCACTAATAATTTTCTACTTAATATTTCATAAGGTTGCAGTTTACAAAGTTATTTGGGCTGGAGTTAAGGAGTTAAGTGCAGGTGCAGTGTATTTGAATGGAGGGGACATCACATGAAGGTGATTTGCCTGGGCACATGACCCTCCATCAGCAGCCATCTTATGGACAGGACTTCTATGTGGACAGTGAGAACACTTTGTAAATAAAGTGGCATATCTTATGAAATATAGAAAATGGTGCAGAATTTCAGCAAAGACGTTATTAATAAGTGCCATATAATCATCTCACAAACACTTTGGTCAACAGTAACCAGAAAGTGGTCAACCCCTTTAACATATTTGAAAATGCCTTACCTCCATAGTAGTGTATAAAGTGTCAATATCAGCAAAAAGGATAAACAAGTAGGCCACCACTTGCATTAGGATCAGAACTGACAGCAGATCTGAAAAACAAAAATCGATAATCATGTGTGTATTAACAATTGGGGAAAGAAAGTTTTACAAGCAATAACTGATAAATGCCAAGATAACATCCATTAAAGATAAGTGAATTTCCTGAAATTGGTTTTATTACCTATTCTATCAAGCCATCTGTCCGATTTGATTCAGTCCACATAAATTCATCTTAAACTGAAAATGCCTCAATTGCACTGAAGAGTTGTCTGGGGTCTCCTAGGACTGTAACTGACCCCTTTCAAGCTCTTTAATGTCAAGATTGCCCGTCTATATACACACTGAACTGTTTTTTCTTTTGCTTTTAAAAATTGAAATGCACAATGGTTTCAGAAAAAGCTACGACTTGTTTTTAAAAAGCAGTTTAAAATTAGTCAGTTTTTTGCTAGGTAGCAATATGTTTGTTTTTAAGAAAAGTATTGTGAAGAATCAATTTTTTTCACAAAAAGCTGTCAACAAATTATCCTTGGGAGCCATTTCAGGTGTGTTATACTGTGCAGAATAAGGTTTCTAGCAGCAGTACAATTTAGAACATAATGGACAAGGCAAAAGATGTACAGCCATGCATGGATCGTAGTAGTGGCAGAAGCAGCACAATGGGGAACATGATGGAAAAGGCAGCAGATGTGCTTCTTTGCAGGGTTAGCAATAGCAGCAGCAGGGGTATCACCAGCAGCAGAGTATGAAAAATTATGGGCAAGGCAGCAGATGTGCTGCTTTGTAGGGTTATCAGCAGCAGGGTTATCAGCAGCAGTACAGTATGGAACATGATGGACAAGGCAGCAGATATGCTGCTTTGTAGGGTTAGCAGCAGTAGGGGTATCAGCAGCAGTGCAGTATGGAACATGATGGACAGGTAAACAGTGGCATTAGCATCATTGGGCCAGTGATAACTAGCCAGTCCCTACTGTCAGCAATAGCAGATTTATTCACTAACATCAGCCAGATGTCTCATGGATTTATTTAAAAAATGTAATATTTTCCATACTAGTAGTGGACAATTTTGTCTGCTGCAATGTGAGGACACCACTTGCCATTCTGAAAACCCTGTCTGATAGTACATTGGACTGTGGTCTAGACAGTACAGCGATGGCCATACTTCAACTGCTCCTTCAGCCTGCTGAGGCTAAGCTCAATGAAGCTTGCTGCCAGCATCATCATTGGATAATTCAGTATACCGTAACATAGTGTGCAACTCTGCAGTGCAGGTATGAATGTGGGAACATTATGGCTGTATAAAACTCCTCTCTGGTCTCCATAAACCTGCTCTGGTGGAAGATACCCCAGTACCCTCTTCTTAGTCCTGTCCTACTTGTTTGACTCTCGTGGTGCTGCACTGTACACTTCAACGTAGTGCAATGCATGCTAGTAAGGTAATTCTGATTATGAAGAAAGAAAAGTGACTAGTGGACCCCAGGATCCTTCTGGGCCTGATTGAGGTCCCACCCCTTGCTCCAATAATCATTACACCCTTGTTAGAAGAAGTAAAACTAGGAGAGTCACTGACTGATAAGGATCTACAAGTGCATCTCAATAAATTAGAATATCATCAAAAAGTTGTTTTTTTCCCTAGTAATTCAATTAAAAAAGTGAAACACATATATTATATAGAGTCATTACAGGGTGAACTTTTTCAAGTGTTTATTTATGTTAATGTTGATGATTATGGCTTACAGCCAAGGAAACCTCAAAAGTCATTATATCAGAAAATTAGATTATTACATTAGACCAACTGTAAATTCTTTTTTAAACACAGAAATGTTGTCCAAATGAAAAGTATGTACAGTAAATGCACTGAAAATACAAGTATGTACAGTCAATACTTGGTTGGGGATCCTTTTGCATGAATGACTGCATCAATGTGGCGTGGCATGGAGGCGATCAGCCTGTGGCACTGCAGAGGTGTTATGGAAGCCCAGGTTGCTTTGATAGCAGCCTTCAGCTCGTCTGCGTTGACAATCCAGAGATTCTCTATGGGGTTAAGGTCAGGCGAGTTTGCTGGCCAATCAAGCACAGTGATACTGTGGCTATTAAACCAGGTATTGGTACCTTTGTCAGTGTAGACAGGTGCCAAGTCCTGTTGGAAAATAAAAAATCCAGTTCCAAAAAGCTTGTCGGAAGAGGGAAGCATGAATTAAAATTGTAATCTAAAATTTCCTGGTAGACGGCTACACTGACTTTGGTCTTGATAAAACACAGTGGACCTACACAAGCAGATGACATGGCTCCCCAAACCATCACTGATTGTGAAAACTTGACACTAGACCTCAAGCAGCTTGGATTGAGTGTCTCTCCACTCTTCCTCCAGACTCTGGGACCTTGATTTCCAAATGAAATGCAACATTTACTTTCATCTGAAAACAACACCTTTAACCACTGAGCAACAGTCCAGTCCTTCTTCTCCTTGACCCAGGTAAGACGCTTCTGGTGTTGTCTATTGGTCATGAGTGCCTTGACACATGGAATGCAACACTTGTAGCCTATGTCCAGGATACATCTGTGTGTGGTGGCTCTTGAAGCACTGACTCAAGCAGCAATCCACTCCTTGTGAATCTCCCCCAAATTTAGGAAAGGCCTTTACTTAACAATCCTATCAAGGCTGCGGTTCTCCCTGTTGCTTATGCACCTTTTCCTACCACCCTTTTTCCTTCCACTCAACTTTACATTAATATGTTTTGATACAGCACTCTTTGAACAGCCAGCGTCCTTAGCAATGACCTTTTGTGGCTTACCCTCAGTGACTGCCTTCTGGACATCTGTCAAGTCAGCAGTCTTCCCCATGATTGTGTCGCCTACTGAACCAGACTAAGGGACCTTTTTAAAGGCTTATGAAGCCTTTGCAGGTGTTTTGGGTTAATTATTCTAATTTTCTGAGATAATGAATTTTGGGTTTTCTTTGGCTGTAAGCCATAATCATCAACATTAACATAAATAAACACTTGAAAAAGTTCACTCTGTTTGTAATGACTCTATATAATATATGCGTTTCACTTTTTGAGCTAAATTACTGGGGAAAAAAACAATTTTGAAGATATTCTAATTTATTGAGATGCACTTGTAGGTATACTGACCTGAAGGATAGGGATGGAATATAAACTAGCAAAAACAGATGACCATCTCACTACTCTTGCAATCAGCTCAGCTTGTGCAGAGGAAATATCTGGAACTCAGGTAACACGTAGAAAAGTCAAAGACCCAACACAGAGTGAAGTAGATAAAAGCCCACTGTCCAGGGAAAAGAAGACATCATGCAACAATGCAAAATTGGCTTAAGTGTTTTGTCAGCATGACTAAGGACACGAAAGATGTTTAGGTCTGCATCTGAGCCCATTCACTTCAAAGAGGCCGCAAAAGATGTGGACAGCACATGGAGTTGCTCCGTTCCATGGCCCAACAAAAAAATAGAACATGTCCTATTCTTGTCCGTTTTGCAAAATTGCGGAACGCATAGAGGCGGCATCAGTGTTTGCGGATCTGAAATGTGTGGACCACAAGACGTGGCGCTGTTGTGTGCATGAGTGAAAAATAAAACATCCCAACACCCCCTTAAAAGACACAGGAGAAATCACATGATCAGGAAGGGAAAAATAAAAGGAAAATGTGTAAACCTATTAAATTGTACAAAACAAATATTAACAATACTGCAGTCTAATGAATAACATGATGCATTAGTTAGTATAGCATGATATTCCGGTTTGTGGAACAGTGGATGTGAAATTATGGGTAAACCTTGCATCTGTTATGTCCACAGCGATATGACTCTGAGACTGTAAGCAATATCTGTGAGGGTCATGAGCTGGAGTGCTGAAGGTTGCTGACCCCTGAGCTACTGTAGGTGATAAAAGTGAACCCAGTGGCAGTCACTCTAGAATGTTGTACTGATATAGAAGTGGGTTGTATTTCAAAATAATGATTCTAATATTTTTTAACTGATGACTGGATATAAGCAGCGTTATCACAGACCAGCTTATACCACCAGTCTATGATAAATTTGACCCTGTATGTTTTGAGATGATGTTCTATACACTGTATGTGTTGAGATGATGTTCTATGGCACATTAGAAATCTTTTTCTCAAACAACTTTGTCCAGTATGCCCAATACATGTTTTGTGTCTCAAAGATAACTTGGCATCTGCTTTACTAAGGGTTATAAGTAGTGTAGTGTTTGATTAGCTACTAATCTATTTTTCCTGAAACCGCACAAACTCTCATCACAGCATGTGCTAGAATATGCAGTTCAGTTCTGGCCACAGAAAGGATACCCTCAAAAGACAAGATGGTACTGCTTAAACCTGGAATACAAAAAGTTTAGTCCCCGGGGGAACAATGCCTTTCAAGAGTTGTGAATCTGTGGATGACTTAAAAAAAACCCTTAGAAGACGACAATAATATCACTTGCCCCAGACTTGAGGTATCTGCAAATGCTTGTAATTTTTAGCATTAATGTCATGTTATGCTATGTATCTGCCAGGATACAGGATTCAGGAATGATAAGGTATAGTTAGCATTAGGAATGGAACTTACCATTCCATTCCTTCCCTCTTGGTGGGAGTGGGTTGAGCCATTTCTAGAGAGTTCCAGAGTTAGCTTGGCAAGCCCGGAGTGATGGAGCACGTCTATCTGCACTGCTCCAAGGGCCTTGGAACTAGAGATACAGCTCAACTATGAGGACCACTACTCCAGGGAGACAGCAGGTCCCAGGCCACAGAAGTTCTGCAAGCTACAGTATTTACAGATAGCATAATGATCAGCACTATAGCTATACAGACTCCACTGCAGGTAAGGGGATAACAAGGTAAGACACTCATAATCACAGTTCAGGACAGGCACACTCAAAAACCTCCATTTTACAAGTGGACACCTATAGCCACAGGTGAAAGCTTATTGCTGTTAGCAAATGGAAATCAGGAGAGAGAGAAGAACTACTCCATCTTGCCTGCCACCATACTTCATCATCTGGGGATAGATACATTGCACCTTGTACAGACGGCAGCTGTTTGCACTGTAACTCTCCCGTTGCAATCAGTGAAAAAACAGTGTGTTGCTGTTCTCTGTCTCCCTGATCCTTCTACAACAACTTTTCACTGCACTAAAACCCAGGGAGCAATGGCCTGAGGGAGTACACCATGACTCAACATCTCATCAGGGCCACTACCACTCCCATTCTCTGCACTGGCTCCTCAGGGGCTCACTGCACATTCTGGTGTTCCACTCCACTTCATTTACATTCCTTCCCATTTCCTGGTTGAACTTGTTCGACATATGTCTTTTTTCATGTTCCTATTATCAACTTGGAAAAGGAATAAGGATTATTTTATGTTTCACCTCAGACAGGAAAAATGCTAGAAGGTATCTGAGTAGCTGCTGATTTCTGAAATTAAAAATACATATTTGGTTTAATTTGTACTTACAGTTTGTATATAAAGGCTGTCGGAAGGGCTTTCCTTTAGCGAACACAATTTCTACAATAATTAGATGGAAACCGGTTATAGGAAACATGGTTGTTGTTAAAAAGTTCTCGGCATATCTATGATGTCTGACTGTAATATTTCCTGTGCTGTAGTTTAATGGAAGGCATGCACTGTGGTAGAAGGAAACAGAGATTATAATATTTGTCACATTTTAACAATAATTCTTTGAAGGTTGTTTCTTGCATTACAGTCAGTATCAATATATATCAGCCATTTGAATCCAGTATAAAAGATGTATATTTAGAGAAAGATGCATAAAAGAATATTGGAGCACATTTATTAATTTTTAGACACCGGTCTTAATAAAACCCTAAGCTGGCAGTGGATCCGCCGAAGTTATGAAGAGGCACAAAAATGTGTAAATCATTTCACTATTAACCATTAATCCAGAAATGTCAGACACGCTACCCAACATTGAAATTATTCTTTAATAGTAGCACCTATAATTTCAGAATGGCTTTATTTCTGGGCATCTCCATCACGAAAATGTAAAATCTACGTAAAGCACAGAACATCTTGAACATTCTACAGATGATCTGACTTGTTCAAATGAATTATTCCTATGTTTATTAAGGCTTATTACTAGAGATGAGCGAGCACTAAAATGCTCGGGTGCTCGTTATTCGAGTCGAACTTTTCCCGATGCTCGGGTGCTCATTTTGAATAACGAACCCCATTGAAGTCAATGGGAGACTCAAGCATTTTTTGCAGGGGACCAAGGCTCTTCCTAGGGAAGGCAGGGTGAAAACCTGGAAACATCAGAAAATGATGGAAACAACATGGAAATGGACAGGAAACAGCAGGGGCAGCATGCATGGATGCCTCTGAGGCTGCCTAATCCCACCATTACCCCAAATTCTCCTGCAACAGCCTGGTGGTTACCCTCATGGCAATTGTGCTCACCCAGACCGATAAAGGTGAGGCAAATACCCATCATATGTTAGGGAAGCACCCAACTAGGTGCAACGAAGGTCCATCAAGGCCTGCAGGTGACACCACTGCTCATGCTGGCACTGCTGTGCTATCCCCCTCCCCACGACACAGGCATAAGCCTGACACATCATGATGACAGCGTAGTGACACCAACAAGTGACCAAGTTAGATTGAGGTAGCAGTCAAATGTCTGTAGGCGAGCCTCCAAAAAATTTGTTTTGGAGTGTCCGAAGTTGACCCTCCTAAAAAATTGTTTAGGAGTGTCTGTAGTTGACCCTTCTGTAAAATATTTTATTTGTTTTCTCTGTTATTAGTTAATGTACAACCCATGGCTGGCATGGTGGGAATATATAGGGAAGCACCCAACTAGGTGCAACGAAGGTCCACCACCCATGCCCATGCTGGCACTGCTCTCCTATCCCCAGCCAAACGATGCAGGCATAAGCCTGACACAGCATGGTGGTGACACCAACAAGTGACCAAGTTACATGAGGTAGCAGGTGAGCCACCCAAAAATTTAGCCAGACGCAGCATGGCGGTGACAGAGTGACCGAGTTAGACTGAGGTAGCAGGACGTGAAGCATCCTCCAAGTGGGCAGTACATGAGTGGCCCCAGGGTCAGACTCGGTCAGAGTATGTGAAATGTTCAGGATGGCCTAACGCCGGGCTCGACGGCGGAACCGTTTCGGGTTATCGATTGTCGAAATGTTGGCTGACATCAAGGTTAGTATCTGTTATTATCAGTTGCTGTGGCTGTTGGTGGTAAAGTGGTGAGCATAGCTGCTTCCCAAGCAGTTGACCCGGGTTCGATTCCCATCTATCGCAGGAGGCAATTAAAAGAAGAACCAAAAAAAAAAATCAGTACAATATCTAATACGTCCGCTACCCGGGTAAATTGTTTGGAGAGAGGGCCTGTAGGTGGGGGGCAGGCTGGGGGGAAGAAGGTTGACCTGGAAGAGCCAGAGGAGTGCCCCCTGGGCTAGCGTGTGTGGTGGTGACAACAGCCAGATGGAGTTCGAATAACGACGCAGGACCCCAACTTAAAAATTTAGCATCAACCGGTACAATTGTCATTTATGAGCTCGATCAAGTGTGGCATGTGTTCTATGTATTCTTCTCAGTTTAATACCGTATATGGCAGCTATCCGGAAAAATAGTTTGGAGAGAGAGAAAGATAGGAAAAAGACGTAAATTGTTTGGAGAAAGGGCCTGTAGGTGGGGGGCAGGCTGGGGGGAAGGAGGTTGAGCTGGAAGAGCCAGAGGAGTGCCCCCTGGGCTAGCGTGTGTGATGGTGACAACAGCCGGATGGAGTTCGAATAACGACACAGGACCCCAACTTAAAAATTTAGCATCAAGCGGTACAATTGTCAATTATGAGCTCGATCAAGTGTGGCATGTGTTCTATGTATTCTTCTCAGTTTAATACCGTATATGGCAGCTATCCGGAAAAATAGTTTGGAGAGAGAGAAAGATAGGAAAAAGACGTAAATTGTTTGGAGAGAGGGCCTGTAGGAGGACCTCCGGAAAAATTGGAGAGAGGGCCTGTAGGTGGACTTCCGGAAAAATTGTTTAGAGAGAGGGCCTGTAGGTGGACCTCCGGAAAAATTGTTTGGAGAGAGGGCCTGTAGGTTGACCTCCGGAAAAATTGTTTGGAGAGAGGGCCTGTAGGTGGACCTCCGGAAAAATTGTTTGGAGAGAGGGCCTGTAGGTGGACCTCCGGAAAAATTGGTTGGAGAGAGGGCCTGTAGGGGGCCCTCCGGAAAAATTGTGGTAAAAGAGTGCCAGTTGGACCTCTAAAAAATGGCGTTTTTTTGGTCAGCGTTAGGCAAAGACGACAAGGAGGAGGAGGAGTAGGAGGAGTAGAGAAGAGGAATCGGATACATAAGTTATTTAAATCTTTAGCTGCTTTCCCCTGGAGGAGATTTGAATTCCGGTGAAATCCAGGCTTTGTTCATTTTAATAAGCGTCAGCCTGTCAGCGCTGTCAGTTGACAGGCGTGTACGCTTATCGGTGATGACGCCACCAGCTGCACTGAATACCCGCTCTGACAGCACGCTAGCGGCAGGGCAGGCCAGCACCTCAGAGGCGTACAGCGCCAGTTCAGGACACGTGTCCAGCTTTGAAACCCAGTAGTTGTATGGAGCAGAGTGATCGCTACGGATGTTGGTATGGTCAGCTAGGTACTCCCTCACCATCCTTCTGTACAGCTCCCCCCTACTCTGCCTAGACTGGGGACAGGTAACAGTGTCTTGCTGGGGTGACATAAAACTGGCAAAGGCCTTGGAGAGCGTTCCTCTGCCAGTGCTGGACAGGCTGCCTGCTCGGCTCCTCTCCCCCGCTACTTGGCGTCAGATGGAAAGGATTGTTTCAGCTTGTGCACCAGGGCCTGTTGATATCTATTCACTCTCATACTCCTTTCCTCTGCAGGGATGAGAGTGGAAAGGTTCTGCTTGTACCGTGGGTCCAGGAGAGTGAACACCCAGTAATCGGTGTTTGAAAAAATGCTTCTAACGCGAGGGTCACGGGATAGGCAGCCTAATATGAAGTCTGCCATGTGCGCCAGAGTCCCAACACGTAAGAATTCCCTCTCCTCACTGGCCTGACTCTCCATTTCCTCCTCTTCCTCCTCCAAGTCCTCCTCTTCAGCCCATACACGCTCAAGAGTTAAGGACTGAGAACTGGAACCCTCTTCTGTTTGGCCAACATTCTCCTCCACTTCCTCCTCATCCCCCTCCTCCGATACGTGCTGAGAAACAGACCGGAGGGTGCTCTGGCTATCAAGCGACGTATCTTCCTCCACCATCTCTTGTGACAAGCGCAAAGCATCCGACTTGATGCTGAGCAGTGAGTTTTTCAACAGGCAAAGCAGCGGGATGGTGAGGCTGATAATGGCGACATCGCCGCTGACCATCTGTGTTGACTCCTCAAAGTTACTCAACACGTGGCAGATATCAGACATCCACGTCCACTCCTCATTGTAGACTTGAGGAATCTGACTGACCTTACTACCAGTTCTGGTGGAAGTTGACATCTGGCAGTCTACAATCGCTCTGCGCTGCTGGTAAACTCTGGATAACATGTTTAATATCGAATTCCATCTCGTGGGCACGTCGCACAACAGTCGGTGAGCAGGCAGTTGTAAGCGGCGCTGCCCTGAGAGTGGCAGACTTGCAGAAATGCGCACAGATGCGGCGCACCTTGGTGAGCAAATCAGACAGATTGGGGTATGTCTTGAGGAACCGCTGAACTATTAGATTGAACACGTGGGCCAGGCATGGCACATGTGTCAGTCTGCCGAGTTGCAGAGCCGCCACCAGGTTACGCCCGTTGTCACACACAACCATGCCAGGCTTGAGGTTCAGCGGTGGCAGCCACACATCGGTCTGCGCCGTGATGCCCTGTAACAGCTCTTGTGCGGTGTGCCTTTTTTCACCTAAGCTCAGCAGTTTGAGCACCGCCTGCTGGCACTTACCCACGGCACTGCTGCTGCGCCTAGAGCTACCGACTGAAGGCGCCGTGCCCACGGATGGTAATTCGGTGGAGGAGGAGGAGGGGTCGGAGGAGGAGGCATAGTACGTCTGAGAGACCATGACCGAGGTAGGCCCCGCAATCCTCGGTGTGGGCAGTACATGAGCGGCCCCAGGGTCAGTCTGGTTCCACGCAGCTGTGTGAAATGGATTTGTATCACTGAGCTAAAACAACAAAAAACTATTTTTTTTATATATTTTTTTTTAGTTTTGTTTTTTTTGGAACGTGACGTGCAGAAACTGTCGTAGACCTAACTCCCACCCTGCTGACGGTGGCTATTTTGACTGCGACCCAGACAAATGTCGCACAGAGATTTTTGTGATCAAGCTATATACGTGAGAGCAAAAGACCTGGTTGGATTAAGTGACGTACAGAAAGTGTCACCTGGACAGAAAATACGGATTGTAGTGAGTGTACTGAACTGTGATACACAGAATGGTTCTACACTGCAGAATGGTTCCACACTGCTGTGTGAAATGGATTTGTATCACTGAGGTAAAACAACAAAAAAACTTTTTTTTTTAAATATATATATATATATATATATATATATATTTTTTTTTAGTTTTGTTTTTTTTGGAACGTGACGTGCAGAAACTATAGTAGACCTAACTCCCACCCTGCTGACGGTGGCTATTTTGACTGCGACCCAGACAAATGTCGCACAGAGATTTTTGTGATCAAGCTATATACGTGAGAGCAAAAGACCTGGTTGGATTAAGTGACGTACAGAAAGTGTCACCTGGACAGAAAATACCGATTGTAGTGAGTGTACTAAACTGTGACACACAGAATGGTTCCACACTGCTGTGTGAAATGGATTTGTATCACTGAGCTAAAACAAGAAAAAAACTATTTTTTTAATATATTTTTTTAATATCTTTTTTTTTTTAGTTTTGTTTTTTTTTGGAACGTGACATGCAGAAACTATCGTAGACCTAACTCACACCCTGCTGACGGTGGCTATTTTGACTGCGACCCAGACAAATGTCGCACAGAGATTTTTGTGATCAAGCTATATACGTGAGAGCAAAAGACCTGGTTGGATTAAGTGACGTACAGAAAGTGTCACCTGGACAGAAAATACGGATTGTAGTGAGTGTACTGAACTGTGACACACAGAATGGTTCCACACTGCTGTGTGAAATGGATTTGTATCACTGAGATATAACAATAAAAAAAGGGGTTATATATGACGATAGCTGCACTACTAGTGCCAGCCAGCCAGCCAAGCCAGGAGACAAAAAAAAAATTTCTTGTAGCCCTTAGAAGGGCTGTTGGGTTCTTGTGAGATCACTCCTGCCTAACAAAGAACTAAATGCAGGCCCTAACACTCTCCCTGAAAGGCAGCAGCTCTATCCCTAATGACATCCAGACAGCATCTGAGCCGAGCACCGCGGTCAGTCACTATTATATTCCAGGGTCACCTGATCAGGCCAGCCAACCCCTGCTATTGACATGTAAGGGCCCCACGTGATGCTGGGTGTACCGCAGAGTCTCCTGGCTTGTGATTGGCTGAGTTTATAGGCGCCAAAAATGCACAATGCGGAAGTTGCCATTTCCTCGAGCATGGCGAGATACTCGTCCGAGCAGCGAGCACTTACGAGTACCGTAATACTCGAACGAGCACCAAGCTCGGACAAGTATGCTCGCTCATCTCTAACGTTAGGTCAGGTATGCAAGGCAATATTCAATTTTCAATATAAATTTAAATTCACTTAACAGGTCAGCTATATGACTCTCATAATATAAAGTTTTTGGAGGAGAATTTTCATGAATATTTTGGCACTTTGAAAGAGCCCAAAAATATATATATGTTAGGTCAAGTACATGACTTTGATAGATGGACTTTCTTGAAGAGAATTTTCATTTATGGTAGTTTTTAGAAAAACATTTGCACTTGGACACAGTCTAGTAAAATAATGATAAGTGCTCTGGAGACAAATGACCAAATGGGACCACATTACCACTCCCACCACCCAAGCGGTGATGCTGGAAAACACACTTATTTGTATGCTTATAAATGGTTGCAAAATTACAACTGTTTTTCATTTGTTGGGGCAAGAAATACCCAATTAAACGTCCCCTGCTATGAACACACCATACACTGGTATTGATGCAATAAAATGCTCAAAATTGCTCACTTACATTATATAAAAAAGCAAAATATATAGCAAAATTGCAACAGTTTTTTTTAAATATATGTAGCTGATGATGCTGGGATATACTCCTATTACACACTTATGAACTTTAGAATCTTTGCAATAGGTTTTATACAAAAAAGGACTTGCTTAGGCACAGAAAAAAGAGCGCTGTATCTTTAAATGATCTTTATGTAGTGCAAAAAATGAAGTTATGAACAGCTCCAACTACTTTCACTTGAACCTTTTCGCTACCAGAGCCGTACATATATGGCTCTGGAGTGATGGGTAAACATGGCGCTCACTCGCATGTTTCAAACAGCAGAGACCCGCACTAATGACTGGGACTGGCAATGATGCTGATCACAGTCATTAAAGCCTTTAGATGCCATGATCAAGTGTGATCAAGGCATCTACACCTTAAAAAACCCGGACGTGTGCTTCCAGGCCATTACTGGCATTCTTGAAGAGACTCAGCGTATTACGTTGGCCAGCAGGTGGCAGGCCAATATAAGGAATGTGCTATTCACATATTACCATGCTCCTGTAGAGCATGGTAGAAAGCAGAAACTACAATTTTTCCACAGATATACAATTTCAGTGCCCAACATGTGATCAACATGTGCCAGTGTTAAAAGTAAGCCCTCATTATTATACAGAGCTTCCTGGTTTAAGAAATACCCTACCTGTAACTCTAATCTTTGCCTGAACATATGAGACGGCTCAGGAGTAAAAGAGGACATGCACATTTTGAGGCTTAATGTGGTGATTTACGTACAGTAGTTTGTGCTAAAAGCTGTAGAGGCCGTGGGGTGAAATAATAAATTGAACAACTGGGAAGTCAACCTATTTTGGAAACTCTGCCCCTGAAGGTATTAAGAGGTGGAATGAGCATTTATTTTGATGGCACACATTTTGCAGAAATTAATGTGCATTGGACCTTGCAAAATGAAAACTGTAATTTTTCCACAGATATGGCATTTCAGCGCTCAATATGTTGTGCCCAGCTCATGTCATCTGAGACTCACACCACAATTCTTGAATTGATAGGTGGTATCTACTGGATACAGATGTCAGCTGCTGTTTGCAAACATGGCAGTAACCAGAAGGGAAGGAGCGTCATTTGGCTTTTGGAGCACAGATTTTGCTGGAATGGCTTTCAGATGCTACACTAAATTTGCAGAGACCCTGAGGTACCCATACAGTGGAAGCCCTCAATAAGTGACCCTACACCCCTCAAGTTATTTATCAAGGTCTAGAATTTTAGCCCCACTGGTATTTTGCAGAAATTAATGATCAGGGAATCATACAAAATGAAAATTGCAAGTTTTCCACAGATATGGCATTTCAATTTCCCAATATGATATACCCATATTGTACTATTTGGGAAACACCACACCGCTCAAATTGTTTGGCGGGTTCTATAGGGTACAAAAATGCCATAAAAGTGAGCGTGAACTGTTGTTTAGGTACGTATATTGCAGTTTTCAGAAGGGAAAGAGCAATTTTTTTGTTTTTGCATCTTAAATTTTAAAGGTTTTCTGGCCATGTTGCTTTTGTCCAGCTTCTGTTCAGTTTAGCTATTTTCTGACAACTATACATTTTATTATTTTTCTCTAGATGTTGCTGTATGAGTGCTTATTTTTTGTGGAATAAGTTGACATTAGTATTGGTTCTATTTTGAGCTATATACAACTTTTTATCACTTTTGATCACTTTTTGGGAATCAGGATAAAGAAAATGCAGTAATTCTGTCATTGTTTTTTGGGTACAGCATGCACGATGTGGGAAAAACAACATGCTAAATTCATTGTGCTG
>ONZH01002614.1:0-31563 GCA_900303285.1 Rhinella marina | reverse complement strand
TTACACCAGGTATGTGAGATAAATTTAACAAGAAAACGCACAGTACAGTGGCCTATTAAATGGCCTAGATATTTATATTTCAAGGTACCACAGCCGTGTACTAACTGAACAGACGGTGGGTATTTACACCTGGTATACAAAAAGGGTATTGCAGGCACACAGAACCCAGAACACTAGAGCCAAATAAACTGTATTTAAAAAAATAAAATAAAATTCACAGCCGTATACTGCCAGATCAGATGGTGCATATACACACTAGTTATATAACAGGGTTGTTCAGCCTAAAAGAACGCTGAACAGTAGTGCCAAATATAGTTTGGTATGTAGCAGAGCACCTAATACACCACTAATGCCTCTCTCTGTCCCTACTCCAGCAGCTATCCCTGAATACAGCAGCCGTTCTCTGTAAAGTCTATATTGTAGTAAGCTATCACTGAAGTCCACTGTAGTAGCCCTGATAAGGGCTTTTAATCACGCTCCTGCCTGTCCAACAGCTAAAATCTGTCTCTCCCTTCTCCAGCCTCTGTCCCTGACTAAGTTCACGCAGCATATGCGTACGAGCAGGAAGAGCTGAGTTTTTAATATTCGAGGTCACATGGTTTTTCCAGCCAATCCATGTAGACGCTGTTTTCGCGCTGCCAGCGTGCTCAGCGTGCCTGTCATACCCCCCCTGCATGTTGATTGGTGGAAAAAGAGCGCCAGGGAAGGTGGGAGGGGAAACGAATTCTAAGTGCGCCATCGCCGTTATACTCGATTGAAATCGAGTATGCCGAATATCGTAGTATTCGATCGAATACCGGCTCGATCGAACACTACTCGCTCATCTCTACTGGCCATCCCTCTAAACTTTCATATCAAACGATGAGAAGACTGATCAGAGATGCAGCCAAGAGGCCCATGATCACTCTGGATGAACTGCAGAGATCTACAGCTGAGGTGGGAGAGTCTGTCCATAGGACAACAATCAGTCGAACACTTCACAAATCTGGCCTTTATCGAAGAGTGGCAAGAAGAAAGCCATTTCTCAAAGATAACCATAAAAAGTCTTGTTTACAGTTTGCCACAAGCCACCGGGAGACACACCGAACATGTGGAAGAAGGTGCTCTGGTCAAATGAAACCAAAATCGAACTTTTTGGAAACAATGCAAAACGATATGTTTGGAGTAAAAGCAACACAGCTCATCACCCTGAACACACCATCCCCACTGTCAAACATGGTGGTGGCAGCATCATGGTTTGGGCCTGCTTTTTATCAGCAGGGACAGGGAAGATGGTTAAAATTGATGGGAAGATGGATGGAGCCAAATACAGGACCATTCTGGATGAAAACTTGTTGGAGTCTGCAAAAGACCCGAGACTAGGACGGTGATTTATCTTTCAACAAGACAATGATCCCAAACATAAAGCAAAATCTACAATGGAATGGTTCAAAAATAAACGTATCCAGGTCTTAGAATGGCCAAGTCAAAGTCCAGACCTGAATCCAATTGAGGATATGTGGAAAGAGCTGAAAACTGCTGTTCACAAACGCTCTCCATCCAGCCTCCTTGTTTTGCAAGGAAGAATGGGCAAGAATTTCAGTCTCTAGATGTGCAAAACTGATAGAGACATACCCCAAGCGACTTGCAGCTGTAATCGCAGCAAAAGGTGGCGCAACAAAGTATTAATGCATGGGGGACGAATAATTTTGCAGGCCCAACTTTTCAGTTTTATTATTACAAAAAAAGTTTAAATGATCCAATAAATTTTGTTCCACTTCACAATTGTGACCCACTTGTTGTTGATTCTTCACCAAAAATGTAAAATGTTATATCTTTTTGTTTGAAGCCTGAAATGTGGCAAAAGGTTGAAAAGTTCCAGGGGGACAAATACTTTTGCAAGGCACTGTATGTATTGTAGAAAGCTAACTATGTGATATGAGTGAGATACCTACAGTCAGTATCTTCTTTGCAATGTGAAATATTGTAATATGTCTTGTTAATTATATCATTATTATTATTATTATTATTATTATTATTATTATTATTAGTAGTAGTAGTAGTAGTAGTAGTAGTAGTAGTAGTAGTAGTATTTAGGCTGTAAAGGAAACCAAAAATTATGCACAAGTCAATTAATGTCATAGTCTGTCATTAATTATTTAATAATTTATTCCCAAGATAACATTTACTATACAATTACATTTTATAATTAATATTTAATATAAACAATATTTTGGGGACCAACACAGATGTCTTCAGCTGCCAAGCGCACATGCAACAGGTCATCCAGTTTTATAGGTACAAATCTGCTGACAGAAGCCCTTTAAGTACTGTCAAGCCTTTCATTGAGTTAATCCTTTTTGGAACAATGCTAGTGATTCAGCTAAGGCTACTTTCACACTGGCGGCAGGCCTGATCCGGCAGGTGAAGGGTGCTGCCGGATCAGGCCTGCCGCAGTGACATGTGTGGAGCCGGAACCGCGCTCCGGCCCCACACATGTCACACAGTACATACATATACATACACATAAACATACACACACATAAAGACATACAAACACATATACATACTTACATGCTCCCCGGCAGGTCTTCGGAGCGTCAGGACGGCTCACACAGGTCACGATTCCCCACAGCGCCCTCTGCTGGGCGCCTGGTGGAATCGTCATCTGACGATTCCACCAGGCGCCCAGCAGAGGGCGCTGTGGGGAATCGTGACCTGTGTGAGCCGTCCTGACGCTTCGAAGACCTGCCGGGGAGCATGTAAGTATGTATGTGTGTTTGTATGTCTTTATGTGTGTGTATGTTTATGTCTGTATGTGTCTATGTGTACCCGGATCCGTAATGGACTCCATTGAAAGTCAATGGAGGGCGGATCCGGTTACCATTATGGTCACACCAGACGGATCCACCCCCATTGACTTGCATTGGGGGTCATTCCGGATCCGTCTTGGTGCGGATGCCTGGACCGGAGAGCAAACCGCAGCATGCTGCGGTTTGTTCTCCGGTCTGAAGACGGAACGGAATGCTTTCAGGAGCATTCCGTTGTCTTCAGTTCAGTTTTGTCCCCATTGACAATGAATGGGGACAAAACTGAAGCGTTTTATTCCGGTATTGAGCCCCTATGACGGAACTCAATACCGGAATTTTAAAACGCTAGTGTGAAAGTAGCCTAATTTAGCTAAGTAAAATAAAATCCAAACAGATTTGTCCTGTGGGTTACTTATAGGCTCAATAAACTTGCTGTATACTGTAGGTACCTAGCATGGTCAAATTTATTTTGCTTTCTCTGTCAGTTTTTTTTCCTTGTATAGTCCTGTGATGTTTTACAGTACAAGAAATAACTTCTCCCTGCATGAAAAATACTGTTTTACATTTCTGACGTAAATATGTATTTAAAGAACAATACTGTAAAAGTCTTCTTTTTTACCTAAAGGGGTTGTGCAGTGAGTTGATATTGATGACCTATCCTCAATATTGATCATCAATATCAGATCTGTGGGGGGTCTGACTCCAGCCATCCCTGATGATCTGCTATTTGAAGAGTCTGTGGCTTTTGTGTGAGCACATCGTTTAGCTTGTAATGGCGGTGCAGTGTAATTACAACTGCTCATTTCATTCAAGCTCCAGAAGTTAGCTAAAGGTCTAAGTGAAATATGAAACACAGGACAAATAAAAATTGTTTTGCTTCTGTAATTTTTGTTATTTAGGTGGCTTTGGTGCTTTTTTGTCATCCTGGATTCATTTCAAAAACTCCTCTATAGGAGAAAAATACCATTAAGAAAATGTAAGTGTTAAGACATGTTGTGTACAAAGAATGCCAGGATAAAATACTAGAAAAATTGATTTAAAAAAATAATTTCACCCTTGAATTTCTCTGAATACTAGAATATTTGGGCATCCTGCAAAACATGACAGTGAGCTAAAGAAATCAGCTATCAGGAACCTTTAGGGTAGCCATGGTGTTAAGGAAAACAGAAGATCAAACAAAAGATCACTGGTTCACTAGCTATCTGATAAGAATTATAAAACAATAAATAGCCTATTGAAAACTCTCTCATAAGGGTCACATGATTCCTCTTCTTTGTCGGCCTTGGTTTCTGGCAAGTCGTTGACTTCAAAATGTACTTCAAACCTGTAGACCAAGTACTGTTGGCTTGACTCATCTCCTAGCGATTTTTATAGCAATCTGATATGTGAGAAGAACCAAAGAGGAAAAGTTGGTTTCATCATATTGTCTCCCATGGAGCCTGAAATGGAAACTTCTCTACCCTCTATCAGGACCTGCTGCAGCACCCTGTGAACTCTCCCTCCTTCTGCTGCATGTATAGCCTTACAATCATAATGGCAATTAGTTAATTAAAATAAGAATAGGTCTATGTCAATGATTTACTGTAGGCCATGGAAGCTTGTAAACAGGGTAGAAATGTGGATTGCTTATATTTAGAATCCTTGGTTTTCTCTAGAGATGAGCGAATCAAAGTCGACAAAGTGGAATTCAATCCAAATTTCAGGAAAAATTAGATTCATCCTGAAGTCGAATTTCCTTGCGCTTCACGGTAATGGATCACATTTTTTCTAAAATGCCTGTTGAACAAGCTCTGTGCCCCCACCTGTCCTCAATCTGCTTCTGTCATTTTCTGTATCCTCAGCTCAAGAAGTATTGTATGCCATTGGCTTGGCTCCACTTTTCAACAAGGGCGAGATTCTAGAGCGCTGTCAGCATTTACTGTCCAGCCAAGATCTGGAGGAGAGATCTGCTGCTTCCTCTGATAGGTGGGCAAGTAGTGATAATGAGAGTTGTGTGGGAGCTGGTGTTGTGAGCGGTCATACACGCAGCCCTGAGACTGGTGAGGGTGACATCAGTGACATGTAGACAGTAGTGGGCGATGATGTGGCAAGCCGGTTGAACGGTTGAAGAGTGGGCTCCATCATCATCAGGAGAAGAGGGTGGTAGTTTGTGAGGCAGCTGCTGAGCCAGCAGGGTAGTAGCGTGGCCGCAAGTCAGTAGGGTGGCAGCAGTGGGAGGTCAGGAGCCAAATATATATATATATATATATAATATATATATATATATATATATATGAAAATTGTGCCAAAAATGCCATTTTTGTCATCTTATATCACAAAAAGTGTAATACCAAGCGATTAAAAAGACATATGTACTCCAAAATATCAATCAAACCGCCATCTCAAAAAATGAGCCCCTATATAAGACAATCACCCATAAAATAAAGAAAATCAAACCATTATCTCATCCCACAAAAAGTGAGCCCCTACATAGGACAATCGCCCCCCCAAAACAAATTATATATATATATTTTATATTTATTTATACATTTTTTTGGCATCTCTCTCTCTCTCTCTCTATATATATATATATATATATATATATATATATATCTATATATATATATATATATATATATATATATATATATATAGAGATATATATATATAGAGATATATATGTATAGATATATATATATATATCTATATATATAGATATATATCTATATATATATAAAGAGAGAGAGAGAGAGAGATGCCAAAAAATGTATAAATAAACGTTAACTCTTCCAAGCAGAGCAGGAGTTGTGTGACAAATTGTTGTCAGTGGCTTTATTATACCTTCGTGTGGGATATACATGGCAGCAGCTTTCACGCAGAGCGTCCTGATTTTTGTACTCCAATAGCTCCCCTGTGTCCTATACTTCACATTCCTCAATGTGGTGGGGCATCCCTTATTTCATGTGCTGCATGGAAGAAGGGAGGAAGCTTTTACAGGACATCTACATCTCTCAAGCTCACTAACTCCTCTGCCCACTCTTATAAAGGGTAATCTCTCCAGGATGTGCACTCCACCAACAGATATCCTACAGGTACTGTATTTTTCACTTTTTAAGATGCACCCGATGATAAGACGCACCCCAGATTTTAGAGTAGGAAAATAAGAAAAAAATATTTTTCATCAGACCTCATATCAGACCCCCCATAAATTTTAGGACATCACATCAGACCCCATCAGACCTCAGATCAGCCCACTCAGCCCCATCAGACCTCAAATCAGCCCACTGATCCCCCATCAGACCTCAGATCAGCCCACTCAGCCCCCATCAGACCTCAGATCAGCCCACTCAGCCCCATCAGACCTCAAATCTGCCAATCAGCCCACTAAGCTCCCATATCAGCCCACTAAGCCCCGTATCAGCCCACTCAGCCCCCATCAGACCTCAGATCAGCCCACTGTGCCCCCATATCAGCCCACTGTGCCCCCATAGCCCACTGTGCCCCCATCAGACCTCAGATCAGCCCACTGTGCCCCATCAGACCTCAGATCAGCCCACTGTGCTCCATCAGACCTCAGATCAGCCCACTGTGTCCCCATCATACCTCAGATCAGCCCACTGTGCCACTATCAGACCTCAGATCAGTCCACTGTGCCCCCATCAGACCTCAGATCAGCCCACTGTGCCCCATATCAGCCCACTGTGGCCCTACTAGACCTCAGATCAGCCCACTATACCCCAATATCAGCCCACTGTGCCCTATCAGACCTCAGATCAGCCCACGGTGCCCCAATATCATCCCACTGTGCCCTCATCAAACCTCAGATAAGCCCATCAGACCCCATATGAGCCCACTGTGCCCCCATATGAGCCCACTGTGCCCCCATCAGACCTCAGATCAGCCCATAAATGAGCCCACTGTGCCCCCATATGAGCACACTCTGCCCCATCAGACCTCAGAATAAAATTAAAAAACTCTCTCACCTCTCCTGCTCCGCGGCTCCGCTCCGGGTCCGGCGCTCCTGTGTCTTCTTCTGCCGGCGCTGCACATGACTGCATGCAGTGTCAGGTCATAGTGCGCGTATTACATTACTGTACAAAGTCAGGACAGTGCAGCAACGGCAGGAGAAGACAGAGGAGCGCCAGACCTGGAGTGGTGCTGCAGCGCAGGAGGGTGAGTATATTTCCTTGCTCCCGGCACCTAATACATACTAGTGAGCGCTTCCATAATCAAAGCGTTCACTAGTATTCGCTTTATAAGACGCACGGCCATTTCCCCCCTACTTTTGGGGGGAAAAAAGTGCATCTTATAAAGCGAAAATACGGTAATCTCCCTCCTCTCCACGCAAAGACAGGGTAAGAACCAGGAACACCTTCCAGGAATCTTCACTTGGGAGGTAGGGGGGCCGAGCCTTAGTGTGAAGTCCATGTCATGCCATGCCATGTCAGTCCCCAACATCCTTGTTTTTACATGCAGATGTTCTACAACTTTTGCTTTTGTCTGGCATCACTGTTGCTTTTGCATGACAGCACTGTTTTTTGTTTTACCTCTTACAGAACTGCTGATTGGGTGTTGCAGAAGTGCTGAATGTGCTTGATACAGTAGATGAAGGCGTGCACCATTTGTGCAATTAATGGGATTTTAAAAGAGCTAAATAGTGGGACCTCAAGAAGCTGGATTGTCTTACTATCAAATATCTGAAACAGCTGGATGAGAAGTTTCTGTAGGGTATTGATGGTGTTAACAATGGTCAGAAGAGGGCACTCACACATGTACAGAGAATTCTGGATGGTCAAGATAAACAGGTGAATGTCAAGATCGCAAGTGATGCAAAGTAATTCTATGGTATAACACATTGGTTTTGTGGAACCACTTTGCCAAGTAACCAGTTTGACATTGGACCAAACCATAAGGGCTTTATTCCGGCATTGCCATGGCTTTTACCCTTTAACCCCTGTACAGGGATCTGGATTTCACTGCAGGGGAATAACTGGAACTCTACCTCCTGGGATGGTCCTCTAGAATGAGGAACTCTAGTGCAAGAATCGGGAACTGGTAAATGTTCCAAAACCACAGGCACGGTCTGAACAGGCACTAATACTGGAACGCAGGCCTCTTGGATCCTGAAAGGACACAAAAACAGGCAGACAGGAAACAGAAACACCAGCTTGGACAACTAAAACATGAACTGAACCAAACTGTGACCAAATGAGCAGAGTAGCACAGACTAAATAGAGCAGGAACACAGAAAGAATCAGTTTACTCACTACAACAGACACAGATCAGACATACAAACGAACAAGGACTGTACAGGCAAACAGAATAACAGATGCACATTCTGTTACTGATGCTGTTTCTGTTAACCAGCCAAGGAGATGGAATAGATAGGCAGAATATAGATGGGCTCATTAGCCCCAAAACAAAGAGGCAGTGACTCCTGCAATACTGAGCAAAGAAGAGATAAAGCACAATGGTACCGTTCACGCCCACATAAAAATAAACCTTGTATATAGGAAAAGTGGCACCAGTGAACAGCCATTCTGAGAAATGGCCCAAACTCACAATAACAATTAGCCTTGTTGAGTGCATGGAGCGGTGGCACCAACAAATTGCCATACGGGGAAATGGTTCTAACTCACTCCCACAGGTGGCCGGCAAGTGTGCATGGGACACTGTCATACTGAGAAATGATCTAAGTGTCACACCTGCAAATACTCTGCACGAATACACACAGAACAGTGGCACCAGTGAACATCATTGTAATAGTCTGCAGTGTACATCTGTCCCAAACCATAAGAAACTTGATGCAGGATTACATAAATGCACTCCACTAGTTAATGTGTCACTGACGTCTTATCAGCAAGACTGCCTGCACTATTGCCACAATTAGGGCTATCGTACCACTCCTCGTCATTGAACCCCTCAGATGCACACTCATCACTGATCCCATCATTAAGGCCTTTCAGGGGTTAATGAGGGTAAAAAAAAACATACTCAATTCATCCATTTGCTCATGGAAAGGCCGTTGCGGCCATCTCGATTGAAGAAACAGCGTAAAATCTCACCACTAATGACATCACCATGCCCGACCAGCCCGGTGACTTCACAGCATGCAATATTTCACATAGTTTCTTCAATCAAGATGGCCGCAACAGCCTCTCTGAGAGGAAATGGACGAGGTTAACGCATGGACATTCGGCTTCTTGGCGAGCCAATTTTTCGTGAAGTCAATTCATTGCTTTGATGCTCTCAACACTAGCAATCATGCATAATGCGGAGAGAAACAGGACAACACCAAGTGTCATAGTGAGGTGCACCATTATCTACCATGACCATTCTTATCTGGTTTTCCTGGGGAGAACATTGAGAAGCCTTTGGAATGTCCAGCACATTGTGGAACCAGCCCTACTGTCTTTTCTACTGTTGTACCAAAAACACAACGCCCACCCCCACACTGCCCCCACTACAAAATATGCTCTTCAGGGTATCCAGAAACTTGATTGGCCAGCTTGATAACAGATCTTTCCACTATCAAGATTGTATGGGACTGAATGGGGCAATGGATCTACCATGCAGACCATACAATTAGCTTGGCTGAACTTTGGGTCCAAGTTAAAAGAGCTTGGAATGACAAACAGGAGGGTATCCAGCATTGGTACCATGCCAATGTGACAGATTGTATCTCAGCAAGGGGAGGTGTCACCTAGTATTAATGTTACCCTGCCTCTGAATATACCCTACTGCAGAACCCAAAATAAAGGGTGCATCACCTTGATTGTTCTAAAAACTGATTAAGCATCACTAGCAGTCTATACTTTGTCAATCTCAGCTCAATCCTATTAAGTGGTCCAGGTGTTCTTTTCATTTTTCGCTAGTCTATATTGTAGATTACATACTAGTTTTAATCCTCATGAATTTCAGATATCTTTAATTAACAATATAAACATACATTTTCTGGATTATCTCTTTTTGGGGGGATTCATAAGGCTTAATTTTATTATCTGTACATTTCCATGTAAGGGTAGCATTTTGGTAGATTTCCTCAATAACTATCATTGGGTCAGCACATAAGAGGCATATAATGGCTATAAATATTCCCCAAGAGAGCCTGATTGCCTCTGAAAGGATTGTAATGGCTGTTATAAATGAATAATACAACATGAAATGGACAGGTTGCCATGAAAATGGCAAATGAACATGTGATTGCACAGTTCAAAAGATAATTGACTGTTTTATGCATCCAGAAAATCTTAACATTTTACTGCAATCAGCAAACTTTATGATGTGAAGATATAGCCTGCTACAAGAATGAGGCAAATGCAGCAGAATTAAGGCACTGTACACAAAATAATGTAATTGAACGTGTTACATCTAATTCTAGGATTTAAAAAAAACAACAAAGAAATGTAAAAATAATTGATAAAAATAAAAACAAATGGAAAAAATATCCAGAAAATATAACATTCTCCTTGAGAAAAGTAAAATTTAGAATAGATGAGAGTTAAATTAATGGTTCTCCACAATGTTGAACCTGAACATTACAGCTGTTATAGACAGTAAAGGGGAAGGTTATTGTGCTTGAGAAATTTGTACTGACTGAGAACAGTATTTTATGCTGTGAGGATATTTGTACTGTAACGAAAACAGCTGTATTACACAAATCACTGCACAAGTGTAAATGAATCTGTATTTATGAGTCTACTATACAAGAAAGGGCATAATTGAAAACTATGAACTTTAGTTATTGCTAGTAACTAGAGATGAGCGAATCTATTTGCCGCTTCGTATATTCATTACGAATCTTCGTTATTTCCTACGCCGAAGCGAATCCAAATCTTTTCAGATTCGCTTCGTACAAATCTACTTAAATCTTTGTACGCTAACGCTACGTACGCATCTGATAATTTGTACGCTAATGCTATGGATCTGATATGTACGCAAATGCGTATGTATTTAGTTACTTAGCGTACTTTTACTGTATGTTCGTTATTTGTGCGAGCCTAATGTCGTGTGTACGCATGACATAATCGCGAGACAATAACACGCTAAAGCTTCGTACGCCCTTTGTACACTCATGCGTACGTATTCGCAGGAATGTTCGCAGAACACAAATATTTTTGAACGCAACTTGGACAAAAGCGAATCTTATGCAAGGCAAATCTTTTTAAAAATTCTGCGAATATTCGCTGAAGTGAATCTTTGAAGAATCGCTCATCTCTGCTAGTAACCAGATGCATCCAAATTAAACATGGGCAAATCTATTCTAACTTAATCAGATTAGTTATTACACAAAAATGAATCTGCAAAATGAATCCAAAGATTTTTGATTAATTTTGGACAGATCACAGGTGCCATTTTATTGTGAATAATGGCTGGGAAAATTACGGGGAAAGAAGAAAATGGAGGAACCCATGACACTGGGAGGTAGTGGGATGGGCTTGTCCTGATTGACTTAGAGGCTGACAGACAACCTTCTGCCAATCAGGGAAGGTCCTTTTCTGACAACGTCCTAGAACGGCATTCTGTGTTCAGATTTTGACCTGGAAGGGTGTTATGTGGAGGAGGAGCACAATGGGGGACACTCTGGAGGAGGAGGACCACTATGGGGGGCCCTATATATATATACTGGCACTATGGAGGAGGAGGAGCACTATGGGGGGCCCTATCATATATACTGGCACACATGGGGGGCACTGTGGATGGGGTTGAGCACTATGTGGGCCCTATCTCGTATACTGACACACATGGGGGGTACTATGGAGAAGGAGGGGAGAGGAGCACTATGAGGGCATCTTCTGGGAGTCCTATCTTATACACTGGCACACCTGAGGACACTATGGAGGGGGAGGAGCACTATGGGGGCCCTATCTTATATACTGGCAGACATGGGGGGCACTATGGAGAAGGAGGAGAGAGGAGCACTATTGGGGATATTGTATAGAGGCATTATACTGGCACACATAGGGCACTATACAGACTTTGGCTGAACTGAGGGCACTAAGAGGGTTTTTGGGCACACAGTAGGGGGCATTGGCACACATTATGAGGGCACTATGGGGACATTGGCTGGCCGGGGGCACTAATTATTTCTATTGGTGGGACTTTGGGGAGCACTATTATGGTGGGGGGCACAGTATCAGCTTAGCACAGTTATTTTTGGGTAATATTATGGTTACACTGTTAGTGTCAGGGACACTATTTCCTGGGTGCAGTTATTTTTTAGGGCACTGTGTGCCAATAATTACTGAAGGCGGTAGTATTTGCAGGGGGACTGTTTCTGCAGTATAGTTTTGGGGAGCACAGCGGGCACAGTATTGGGGGTGGCAGGATGGGGAGTTCAAGAAGGTGGGAGAATGATAGAAAACTAGGAAACTAAGATGTCTGTCTGTCAAACTCTGCAGAGAGAAGAGATGGCTGAAAGAAATCATCATGACGGTCTGGTCTGAAAGGAGAAGATGAGGAAAGAGAACATCTACATCTAAGAAGACATCACTGGATGTAAGAGGTATGTGCGCTGTATTAGGCTGCTTTCACATTTGAGTTAGTGATTCTGGCAGGCTGGTCAAGCAGAGAACAGCCTTCTGGAATTCACTGGATCCGGAACTGCTGGATGCAGAATGCCCGTCAGCCCCATTAACTATAATGGGGTCCGGCAGAGACCCCGCCACGATCTGGCAAAAATGCCGAGAATCAGCGGGACACAAACTGCTGCATGCCTGAGTTTGTTTCCGGGCCAATTTCTTGAATTCTCCGCCAAATCAGTTGGCCAGATCGTAGTGCTGCATGTGTGAAAGTAGCCTTACCCTGTGTGTTTTGTATTGCTGTATGTAATGTTAAGACACCATATGTTAGGTTGAGAATTTGGTTTGGGAAAGGGGATGGGGGGCAAACACATTCCTTGCACAGGGGCCCTCTGCTGTCTGTGTCCGTCCCTGCTTGGGGCAATGTGCTGACGACAAGACATGGGTGGTTTGCACGCTGTGCAGTCAGAGCCTGTGACAAGGCATAAATGTTCCAAACCTGAGCACCACCTGCATGACCTGACATCTAACTGCAAAGCATAAGCCACAGTGGAGTAGATACCTGAAAAAACACGAAAGATGTGAGGCTCCACCTGCTCCCTCTTCTGCTGCAGTCTCTGCATCTTCCTCCCCCTCTAGAGTGAGAGGGCCGCCTGGCACCCTTCAAAGTGAGGATGTGACAGCGACACTACAACCACCTGTGTCACCGAACATCTCCACATTGTCCCATGGAAGCGTTCGGCTGTCCATCACCCAAACACTGGAGAGAAAGATGAATTATCCCCCCGAACCCACTCACCATCCCTGGCCCTGAATGCCAGCATATCCAAATTCCTGGCCTTTGAAATGTTGCCATTCCATCTGGAGGAAAATGATAGTTTTAAACACTTAATGAAGGCAGCTGTTCCACAGTACATGCCACTACTTTTCCAGGTGGGCCATGCATGAACAAGTGGTGGAGAAAATCAGGTGTGCCCTGCATGATGTCATCAGTGGCAAGGTCTACATAACCACCGATACATGGAGCATTAAGCACAGGAAGGGACATTATATCTACCTTACTGCCCACTGGGTAATTCTAGTGGTGGCTGGGCCTGAGGCGGAAAGCAATTTGGCACATGTCCTAGCGCCACCAAAGATTGCTGGACATTTCTGGGTTGCTCTTGTTGTCTCCTTCTCCTATTCTGTTTCCTTCTCTACCACCTTCTCATCCGGTCAGCGTAACACCTGCACCACCAAATTCAGCACAGCCAGGCTGTTCTGAAATTCCTCTGTTTAGGGGAAAAACCCTACACCGCAAACGAGCTGTGGACAAGCATCGAAGAACAGAAAGATGAGTGGTTGGTTCCACTGAGCTTCAAGCCTGGCGATAATGGAATCTCGTAGAAGCTCTGGGCCTGGCCGGTTTGAGGCACATCCCTTGCCTGGCGCATGTACTGATTTAGGTGCAGAGGTTCCTGAAAAGTTACCCAGAAATATCAGAGCTGCTGCAGAAAGTGCAGGTCATCTGCATGCTTTCGGTGTCCTCACTTTGCTGCTGCTCACCTGGCTGCACTGCAGCATAACTTTTGTCTTCCCGCTCACCATTTTATATGCAATGTACAAGGTGGACCTTCCCCTTGCACATGCTGGAGAGACTGTGCGAGCAGCAGCAGGCGATAGTGGAGTTTCAGCTGCAGCACACACGGGTGAGTCGCTCTGCGGAACAGCACCACTTCACCACCAATGAGTGGACCTCCTTTTGGGATGTGTGTGCCATGTTGCACTGTTTCGAGTACTCCACCAACATGGCCAGCGCTGATGATGCAGTCATTAGCTTTAGTATTCCACTTCATTGTCTCCTGGAAATAACTCTTCAGGAAATGATGGATGAGAATGTGGCACGGGAGGAAGAGGAGTAGGGACAGAGATCATTCCCATGGTTACCAGGCCGGTAGTCCACAAGTGGCTCTCAGGTTCGATTCCTGCACCAACAGCAGTCACGTACACAACTGCCCAGCCAGGGCACAATTTTGGAGGATGATGATGAGGAGGAGGATGAACCATGTTCACAGCGGGGGGGCACCCAAATCAGCACACAGGCATGAATGGAAAATAGCTGGAGGGATACAGAGCATGATTAAGGGGGCTTGACCCCCGAAATGTCACACAGCATGGGGTAGCAATCAGTTCAGCTCTCTCAGGATTACTATGCATTATAGCGATTTATACATATGAAAAATAAAAGGACTGAAAAATACAAGCAAAGCTTCAAAAGAGTGAGTATTATTTATGTCTCATGAATAATTTCTGAACAAGATTGATATGATCGAGTGGATTATGTGAATAAAATTGTGGAGCCTGGGTGAGGTTCTGAATCAGTTTGTGGTATACTGCAGGTGGAGCAACAGTTGATGATTGAAGGGATACAGAGCACACAGACAATACATGTCCCACTGAGGAGAACTTGTGATTGCCTCTGGGCAGCCTGGCATTTATGAGCGCAGTGCTTGCACAACGACCAGCGAGTTGCCCTGATTGTTACCAGTGCTAATAACAGGGTGACCACCCTGCTGGATCCCCGCTACAAGGACAACATGGCCTCCTTACTTCTATCACTGGAGTGTTATCAGAGGATGCGTGAATACAAGTGCATATTAGTGCGTGCCCTACTAATGGTGTTTCCACCTGACAGTGGGGACTCAGTGGAAGCAAGAGGTGGAGCCGGAGGAGTAGGAAGTTTCCAACACAGCTGGGGCACTACCAGCACCTTAGAAGGGTGGGTTAGCATTGCCAAAATGAGGAAAACCTTTGCCACAAAATCCGGCACCACCTTCTGATATGGACCATCTTAACAAAAGGCAACATGATGGAAGAGTACCGTACTTGTGGACACGTCTGCATGTGCTGACTGATGGGTCTGTCCCATTTAACTTCTGGATCTCTAAATTGGACACATGGCTTGAGCTTGCCCTTTACGCCTTGGAGATGCCGGCTGAACGTGTGTTTAGCAATGCAGGGGGTGTGATCACAGACAGGCGCATTCGCCTGTCCACAGCCAACATAGACAAGCTCACGTTCATTAAAATGACCCAGTCATGTGCAACGACTGGGAACCAGGTTGCTATGGGCGACCCTTCCCTCCAGTGCCCTCTAAGTGTGGTAGCACGTGCGTCCTAGTGTAGGAATGCCGAGGGTTGTATAGGCCTAAAATGTCCCTGGGATATGTCACGGTGGTCCTACCTGGACGGCCAGGCCCCAGGCGATGGCTCCGGTTGCAAATAAAAGTAGGAATAATAGAGGGTCTTAGATAAGAAAAGAGTTCAGACCTGTACTTGAAGTCCAACGTTGTTTTATTTAGTTAACTTGCATGAAGGGAACAAACTTCAGGCTTTACTCTGATGTTCCAGCAGGTTTTAGTATGTGAGGCAGGCAGTATACTTGAATTTCTGTCAAGGCTGTGGTTTCCTATTAAGTCTGAATTTCACTAGAGCTTGTGCCTTGTTTTTTACTGTAATTCTCTCACTTTTAGGTCAGCAGAGCTGAAGATGCTCTGACTGACAGGGGCACATCTTTTCCTCAGCGTGAGGTAACTTCAACCCTCCACTGGATCAAACCGGTTCTAACTGAATCTAACTGAATCTTCACCCTCGCTGCAGGAGATGGGAACAGTCCACCTCTCTCCAGAGGGGGGGTGTCAGAATGGAAACTTGGAAGGATCCATTCTGAACAAACCTACATAATAACTCTGCCTCGTACTGCTGCCACCTGCTGGTACACCAGGTAAATTACATATCAAACAGTTACAGTTACATAACATTAGGTGGGAATATACACAGTACTGCAGGTATGGGAATACAATGCATAGAATGACATTTAGGGTAGAAAACAGATAGAAGCTGGATGCCAAGAGTGGTAACACCACTCTGGGGTGTTACACTGGCTTGAAACGTTGCAAAAAAAAAAACATTGAAGAAAAAGTCATTTGTAATCCAAACGAGGTAGAAGACAACTCAAATAGGTTGTATTCCTCATAATCTGAGGTCTCCTACAGGAATGGCCCGGAGTCTTCGTCTTGATCGCTGCTGTAGCTTAAAGTCCCTCTAATGAACAGGCAGCTGACCTCTAGTGGACCGTTGGGATCTCCGCAGAGACAGTTCAGGGTCTCCGGAGACAGAGGTAGAGTCCGGAACTTGTGAGGAAGGATCAGCAACCAGCTTTGGCTCTGTAGGTGCAGTGGTTTCCGAAACTGGCATCAGGATATGGATTTGAGGTTGAAGAAAACACTGAAGGGGGTCAAGCATGGAAGGCCATTCTGTTTCTGGCTCAGTTTCTAGAAATAAAGGTAGCTCAGGTGACTCATCCACTTCTGGTTGCTCCTGAACAGGTTCCTGGAGGCATTTCTTGAGTCTGTTGCAATGTACTTGCTGAATACCTTTACCCTCTCTCTGGATTTCATAGACTTCCGATGAGGGCAACTACTGTATATGGCTCGCGTTCCCAGCGACTATCCAGCTTGCTTACTGGGTGATTGTTTTTGAGAAAGACCTGATCTCCTGGTTGTAAAAGATCAGCATGAGCATGCAGATCAAAATCCTGTTTTTGTTTCTGCTGAGCCTTCTCTATTTTGGATTCCACTATTTCTCTGGAATCTTCTAGACGTCTCTGATGCTCTTTTACCCACTCAGATTGAGGAATGAGCGGTTCAGAGTCCGGCACGGGGACATCGAGGGCGTGGTCGGCAGGTAAATGACTCTGTCTTTCAAACATGAGATAGTATGGGGTGTACCCGGTGGAGCAATGAGTTGTGTTATTGTACAGGTACACTAGTTCAGGGAGAAGTAACGGCCACTCTGCCCTCTTGTGAGGTGGCACAGCCTTGAGCATATTGATTAATGTCTGGTTCATCTTTTCGCACAGACCATTTCCTTGCGGGTGATGCAGTGGTCCTTAGTTTTTTGCAGTTGTAAAGGGCACAAAGTTCATAGAACAATTGAGACTCAAATGCGGATTATTGATCAGTGAATATTTTGTCTGGAGACCCATAAGGTAGAATGAAGCTTTTCCTCATGGCAGCTGCTGTAGTTTTAGCAGTTAAGTCCTTTATAGGTACGGCCACAACGAACTTGGTGTAGTGGTCGATGATTGTCATTGCATAGGTATATCCGGATCTGCTGGGTTCCAGTTTCATATGGTCGATAGGCACAATTTCCAGAGGACTCCTACTCACTATTGGATGAAGGGGTGCTCGCTGATCATGTCTTTCTCCTCGGGCTACAGCACAGGTGGGACAATCCCGGCACCGGGCTTCAGTATCACTTCTCATGCCAGTCCAGTAGAAACGCCGTCTGATGGTGGCTTCTGTCTTTTGAGTCCCAAAATGACCAGACCTATTATGGTACATGTCCATTACCATCTTAGCATCTCTTCGAGGCACTACTATCTGATGGAGGCGCTCAAAGGTGACTGGATCAAGCGTTCTCCTGAGGAGCAGATATCTTTGTAAGAAGAGCAGTTTCCATTGTCACCAGATGCGAACTAGCTCCGGATCAGCTCTCTGCTGACGGATTCTCTCCGGTATGCGCCCACTGGAAAAGTAATCCAACAGTTCTCTGATGACTCTACTCTCGGCTTGTAGTTTGAGCCAGCGCTTTCTCAACTGGAGGTGAGGAATCACCAGTCTTTGGAGAATTAGTGGCTTTGGAGGCTTTGTGTCCAGTGTGTAGGGCTTCCTGTCTGGCAAGTCGGGAGTAGAATATGGGCATTTCCACATCTTCCCATTGCTCATCTTTGCAAATTAGTTCTTTTTGAGCAGGTAGTGTGGACAAGGCATCAGCATAATTATTAGCTTTGCCGGTCCGATACTTGATGGTGAAGTTGAAGTTCGCCAATCTAGAGGCCCATCTTTGCTCTAAAGCTCCTAGACGTGCAGTGTTTAAGTGAGCCAGTGGATTATTATCGGTGTAGACAGTGAAAGGAGTGGCTACCAGATAATCCTTAAATTTCTCGGTTACAGCCTATACCAAGGCTAGGAATTCCAATTTGAAAGAGCTATAATTCTGGTCATTCCGCTCTGGTTCTCGTAAAGACCTACTGGCATAGGCAATGACTCTTTCAGTTCTGGCTTGTGTCTGACATAGTATAGCTCCTAAACCTTTCTTACTTGCGTCAGTATAGAGGCAGAATGGCAGGCTATAGTCAGGGTAGGCCAGGATAGGTGGCTCTGTGAGTTTTTCTTTTAACAGTTGGAAAGCGACTTCTCTCTCTTCATTCCACTCTACCGGTATCTTAGCATTCTGAGAGCCTTTAGGATGACCCTTTAAAAGCTCCTGGATAGGCTCCGCAATTTCAGCGAAGTGAGGGACAAATCTTCGGTAGTAACTTGCAAATCCAAGAAAGCTCTTGACTTCTTTGACCGTCTTAGGAGATGGCCAGCTTTGTACTGCAGCTATCTTGTCGGGGTCTGGTTTCACACCCTTCTCACTCACAACATGTCCCAGATAATTCACTTGGTGCTTCAGTAAGTGGCATTTTGAAGGCTTTACTTTCAATCCATAACGGGCCAGAGTCAGGAACACATCTGCCAAGTGCTGTAAATGTTCTTCATAGATCTTGGAGTAGACAATCACATCATCCAAGTACAGCAATACGGTCTCAAAGTTTTGATGTCCAAGACATCTCTCCATGAGTCTCTGAAATCCAGGGGCGTTGCACAATCCGAATGGCATGTAGCTGAACTCGAACAGACCCATTGGGGTATTGAAAGCTGTTTTTTCTTTATCTTCTGGCGCCATGGGGACTTGCCAATATCCACTGGTTAGATCCAAGGTTGAAAAATAAGCAGCAGATCCCAGGGATGCTAAAGACTCCTCAATTAGTGGCAGGGGTACGCATCCATGTGCGTAATGTTGTTGATCTTGTGGTAATCCACACAGAAATGCATGGTTCCATTATTCTTTTTTACAAGGACCAAAGGGGCAGCCCAGGGGCTGTGACTATCTTGGATAACGTTAGACGTCTTCATATCCTGAACCATGTTCTTCACCTGCTGGTATATGGCAGGAGGCACTGGCCTGTATCTCTCTTTGATTGGAGGATGAGTGCCGGTTGGAATCTTGTATTGTATGAGGCTGGTTTGGCCATAGTCCAGGGGGTGTTTACTGAAGACTTGGTGGTTTTCCTTGACTAAGTCCAGTACACCTTTGATCTGTTCAGAAGAGGTTGTGGCATCTCCAACATGTAATTCGGTCCACCAGGGCTGCTTAGGTGGATCTTTAGCTGCCTCCGCTGTTTGAAGCGATTGTTGTACAGCAGCAGTAGGGGAATCCAGGATGTCTTGTAGACGGATGTGATATAGACTTGCCACTGGATAGAACTTTTTTAAATCTATAATTTCATCACTTAGATTGACCAAGCGTATGGGTACATTCCCGTTTGACACAGTGACCAAGCTCCTAGCAGCTAGGACTAGAGGGTGATATCATAGATGCAGGGCTTCCACGAGGGCCGGGTAATCCTGACCTCGGACAATGATGCAGGCCTTGCACCATATCAGAGTCTCTGCTCCAGGTCGGAGTTTGATAGGTTGAGCATCCTTGATGCGAACACGGCATATTTCACCCTGGCGGTTGCCAAATTTTTGTTGGGCAGCTAGCACCTGGATGGTCTCGGTTATGGCTTGTTGCATTACATAGGGTGCAGTTACTAGAGCTTTCTTCAGAGCTTCCAGCACTTCAGTATAGCAGTTGCCAAGTACATTCATCCCCAGGACAAGAGGGCAATTGTCATCTTCTGGAACCTGAATCACGACTACCCCTTGATGTGGAAGTTTGGTATCTTCAATCTGTACGGTAGGTTCCCAATAACCTAAGATAGGTACTGTTTGGCCATTAGTAGCTATGATGTGGAGCCAGGATTCTGGAGGTTGTGTCAGCTGGGCTCCGTTCTGGCAATTTTTGAACGCTACTTGACGGATGGTAGTTGCTTGAGATCCGGTATCAATTAAAGCAGGAAACATCACTCCATTAAGGCCAACTTCAATCACGAGACAAGTGCCCACATAATTAGGCATAAATGCTGGATCGTTGGGACCTAGTATTCTTCCTCCTGAGGGGTGGTCCCTGGCCTCAGGGGATACTCTTTTAACTGCCGACAGTCCCTTTCAGTATGTCCAGGCTTCTGACAATGCTGGCATATGCGTTTTCTGGGGCCACGATATCCAGGATCTGACACTCTACCGGTCAGCCGACCTTGTGAAGTGGAATTCCCCTTCTTAGCCTTGGGCTGATGTTATAATCGCTATAGCTGCTTCCTCATTCTCTCCATATTCTCAGCTAGGAGGGAGACTTGAGCAGTCAGGGCTGCGACAGCATTTGGGACAGGTGCCTGGGACCCATGTTCAGCTATCTGGCCATGGACAGAAGGTCACAGGACAGGCGATTTCTTCTTGACTTCAGGGGGTTCAGACTGCTGACCTTCCCCTAGGATGCCAATAGCAAGCTTCTTAAAATCTAAGAACGGGGTATCTGGGTGTTGAGCTGACAGCATCTTCAGCTGATGTTTGAGGGATTCGTCTAGGGATTCGTCTAGGGCACCTTCAATAAACTGCTCTCTGAGGGTTTGATCCTGTCCCTCAGCTTCACGGGGGTCTATGTGGATAACTGCACGCAGATTCTTGCAGAGACAGGGCGAAGTCTCTCAAAGTCTCCACTGACTGCTGTCGCTTTCCAAAGAAGCGCATTTTAAGCTCAGAGGCTTAAAATGCTAGTTTAACTAGTTTCAAATGTAGTACTGAGTTTGTCTAGGATCGGCTCAGCTGTTTTTCGCTCTGGCTGAGGCCAGGACTTGACCTCCCGGAGTGCAGCTCTCTGTAACTGGCCAATCAGGACCTCCACTTTCTTGTCCTGAGATACTGGATATAGCTTAAAGGTAGCTAACATTTTATCACGGAATTCCCTGAGTGAATGGGGTTCTCCTGAATAAAGTGGGAGCCAAGGTGCTCCAAAGTAATATGGCATAGTAAGGGGCATGATACATGTGGCTGCAGCATCTGCTGGTGTATCACCGCAGTCGAAGTGGGTGCTATCTTCGCTGTCAGACATGGCTTTTGCTACCTTGTATCAGACTAGAGGGTTTAATGCCAGTTAGAATGCAATTTGAGTACACGTTGATATGGGTAACAGCAACAAAATTGGCTCCTTTAAGAGTCGCTGCAATTTCTCAATTTTGTAGAGTATGATGCTCTAGCAAGCAGATTATAGCCCACAACAGTCTTTAGCAAGATTAATTTCCCAGTGGTACTCACTCAGACCTCCGGACATTGCTTCTTAGGATCCAGGGAAGAAAGAGCTGCATTTTCCCTTTTCCAAGATGGCCGCCAATTCACTTCCTGTAAGGGTTGCAGTTGATTTCTTTGTCCTCCAGGGAACTTGTACTCTGCACTTTTGTTCCTCCTGCTGTAAGATTGGCTCCTCTGTGGAGATGGGCTGTTTGGGGCCCTCCCCTCTGCTGGGTGGATGTCTTCCTTCTCCAGAGCTGATGCCCAAATCCAAGATGGTTGATTAACCCTTGTTTTGCCACAGTGCTGCAACTGATGTAGATTCACACTTTCCAGCAGTAAGTACATGCAATAAAGTCTCTTGTAGGGGGGTTTTACAGATAGAGGGGGCCTCCTAAGCACAAAAATTAGATTGTGTTTGTGACGCCATTTTTGCAACGGCCAGGAACCAGGTTGCTACGGGCGACCCTTCCCTGAAGGGCCTTCTAAGTGTGGTAGCATGTGCGTCCTAGTGTAGGAATGCCAAGGGTTGTATAGGCCTAAAAGGCCCCAGGCAATGGCTCCGGTTGCAAATAAAAGTAGGAATAATTGAGGGTCTTAGATAGGAAAAGAGTCTAGACCTGTATTTGAAGTCCAACATTGTTTTATTTAGTTAACTTGCATGAAGGGAACAAACTTCAGGCTTTACTCTGATGTTCCAGCAGGTTTTAGTATGTGAGGCAGGCAGTATACTTGAATTTCTGTCAAGGCTGTGGTTTCCTATTAAGTCTGAATTTCACTAGAGCTTGTGCCTTGTTTTTGGCTGTAATTCTCTCACTTTTAGGTCAGCAGAGCTGAAGATGCTCTGACTGACAGGGGCACATCTTTTCCTCAGCGTGAGGTAACTTCAACCCTCCACTGGATCAAACCGGTTCTAACTGAATCTAACTGAATCTTCACCCTCGCTGCAGGAGATGGGAACAGTCCACCTCTCTCCAGAAGGGAGTGTCAGAATGGAAACTTGGAAGGATCCATTCTGAACAAACCTACATAATAACTCTGCCTCGTACTACTGCCACTTGCTGGTACACCAGGTAAATAACATATCAAACAGTTACATAACATTAGGTAGGAATATACACAGCACTGCAGGTACGGGAATACAATGCATAGAATGACATTTAGGTTAGCAAACAGATAGAAGCTGGATGCCAAGAGTGGTAACACCACTCTGGGGTGTTACACATGGATTCCACAGGACTTGTCTGCAACTTGTGCATAGCAGAGAAGTATACCGGCCACACCCAGCCATTGTTATACTCCAGAATAGTTTGTTCTGTTTGCCATTTCCAAATGTTTTGGGGCCTCCCCCAAAAAAATAAATAAATAAATTAAAAAACAAAACACAAAAACAGTGTTGGCTGCCTCCTCCACCTCTTCTACCTACACCACCATGTCCACCTCCTCCTCCACTTGGACCACCACCTCCTGGTTCAAGATAATTATTTGGCAGATCAGAGAATTATACCAACCACACCCTAAAAAATGGCTATAGGTCACACATTGACAGACAAATAAAAAAGAAAACACAAAAACAGTGCTGGTTACCTCCTCCTCCACCTACACCGCCACATTCACTGCCTAAGTCCTAGGAGACTAAAGGGAGTCATATACCAATTTTCAGGACAATTGAAGCAACTTTGATTTGTGATTAATCAATTCGGACCAAACTAGAGATGAGCGAACCAATCAAGATTTGTTTCTTGTCCAGTTTGTTGAGTTTTTGAAAAAGTTTGGTTTGAACCCGAAACAATTCAGGCCAAACCAAAGTTGCACCAGTTGCCCTGAAAGTTGTATATTTCCCCCTCTAGCCTCCTAGGACTCCTAGTCAGAAAACTTATCTCTTTACAAATTTTTTTGATGCATTTTTTCCCCTCTCCCCTACTCCTCCCCAAGCTTTGAAACTCAATTATTAAATGATGTCTCAGTGACACTGACATACATAGCTCTGAGTGAACAGACATTTGATGGTGGTATCATATAGCATGTTTAAAAAGACACTGTGCTGGCACATCTCATTCTTTTTCATATTGCAAAGCTACCAACAATTGTCCCTTATCGGAGTAGATTATTTTTAACAACACATGGTGTTGTGAGAAAAATAAATAAATAACAAATTGTATTTGGGGAATGTGATGGTCGGCAAGTGGCATTAGTGGCATTAGTGGCATGATGCAGGCTGTAGCAGCAGCCATACAAAAAGTGTTGGTTGGAAAGTGACATGATGCAGGCAGATGTTTATGGACACTGGTGGAGGACAACTTGGTCTGTTTAGGTGTCATCATGCCCCCTGCGATTCTGAAATGCATCCCCGAGATAACACTGGAAGCTGGGCAAGAAAGAAGATAGAGAGTGTGCTGTGCCAGTTTGGGTCTCTGTTTCACTCTGCCTGCCCAGAAATCCATGGGGTCAGGGAACTGGGTATGTGACAGAGACTGTCCAGAGTTTAGGTAGGCCTGAACCTGGGCGATAAGGCGGGAGCTATTGGCATGGAAAAACATGGGAAAACTAACCCATCATTTTGAGGAGACTAAAATGGCTGATGCTGCTGTAGCTTCTGCTGCTCATGGCGATGGTAAAGCAGGTGACTCTGGTGGGGCTGAGAGGAGCCTCCACTTCAGACACGTTGGAGGCAGGTGTCTGCTTACTGTAATCTGCGGCAAGCTGTGTTAAGTTCCCTGGTAGTAACATAATTTGTCCCCCATTTCTGCCAAAGGAAAGCATTCCCCCATTTTGCCTTGGTAGTGAAGATCTAAAAGTATGGCTATCCAGTAATCATCAAGCTTCTTGATGTCAGCGATATGCCTGTCACTGTCTAAGCAAATGAGCATACAGGTGGACATTCTGTCCAGCGTGCCATGGAGCCACTTCTTTCCAGCTCTGCCCCTACTGAGACAATTGGGTGTCTTGACTGGTGCCATCCTCATCACCTTCCTCTTGCTCCTCCACCTCCGATTCTTCTTCCTCCTCCTCTTGTAGTGGCAACTCCTCATCCTCACCTTCCTCCTTCTCATCTTCGTCACCTGCATCCTCCATGGCGTATTCCCTTTGTGTATTCCCAAAAGCTATAGGGCGAGCAGCAAGATGTGTCAGCTGCTCTTCTTCCACCATGGTCCCTTGCTGCATGCGCATCAGCAGCTGTTCTAAGATAGATATGAAAGGAATGACTTTATTCATTCCGCAGTTGTCCCTGCTGACAAACTTTATAGCCTCTTCAAAAAGGCTTCAGCACTCGACAGGCACCTCCGTTGAGCTGCCACTGTCTGACCTTTAAGCAACACATGCTCCCTGCTGCTGAGGTTGTGTTGTGCATGGCAAAATCATTCCCAGCTTTCCACTGCTCGTACATTCTTCATGCTCGGACAATCGAGCATGTGCAATGTCGAATTCCATCAAGTTGGCACATTGCAAATTAAACGGTATAGCGACAGGCCATTCTGTCACTGCAGGTCCAGGGGAGCATTGCTAACCACGTAAGAGTGGCTAAAGTGTTTGGATAGTCTCCTGGACTTTGCCAGCACCTTGTGCCAGCCAGTGTACTTATTGAGAAAACGCTGTACCACTAGGTTAATGATGTACGCCATGCAGGGAGCATGTGTTATTTCTCCCAGTTTCAGGGTGGCCACAATGTCATGCCCATTGTCGCTGACCACCTTGCCTAGTTGGAGTCGGCAATGTGACAGCTAGCAGGATGTTTTCTGCTTGATTTACTCTCTCTCAGGCTAATTAGCTCCAACATGGCATGGCAACGCTTGTCCTGACACATGTGATAGGAAGGAAGGGTAGTGCGAGGGATAATTTGCCCTGCTACTGTTGGGGACGGGACTGTGTCCATGGAGGAGGAGGCGGAGGTGGCCGATAAGTAGCCAACTCCATTGTATGGTGGAAGGGTAGGTCAACTGTTTTGGCTACGGTGTGCACATTTTGTCAAATTTATTGAGTACAACCATACTGCATATCTTTGTTCAAAATGTGAGTAAATTGCTAGTTTGGAATTGTATATCCTATAACTAGACAGTTGAATTTCGACACTTTAGGTTGCAAGCTCAGGGAAAGGAACTCAAAGGTAGTATTTTCTGAACTACTACCTTTACCACAAGCCACACCAGAAAGGCAGTGGGATATTAGGGAGATTAACTAGTGGCTCAAGAACTAGTGTAGGAAGAGGGATTTGGGGTCCTGGAGAACTGGACCTACTTCTCTATCGGCTACAGGCTCTATCATAAGGATGGGCTGCACCTCAATAGGAAAGGTGTAGCTGTTTTGGGGAGAAGATGGCTAGAACGTTGGAGGAGTATTTAAACTGGAGGGAGGGTAACATTACAAGAGTCAAAGATAGTGCAGATCGAGACCTGAGGCAAGGTAATGAAACTGGGGGAGGAATGAAAGGAGAGACTAGTGTAAGACAGTTCAAAAGGAAATGTGCAGTGTAAAAAATATACAAAAACCTTGAATTGTATATATACTTATTCCAGAAGCCTGACTAATAAAACTGGTGAGCTGGAACTAGTAATGACTGAAGAGGACTATGATATAGTGGGCATAACAGACATGGCTGGATGATACCTATGACTGAGCGGTTAATATACTGGGTTACAGTCTGTTTAGGATTGTCAAAACTGGAGAAGGGGAAGGGTTTGCCTATATGTAAAGTCCTGTTTAAAGCCCACACTCTGGGAGAGGAAAATTAACATGTGGAGTCCCTGTGGGTAGAAATACATGTAGGCAAAATTTATAATAAAATACTGATAGGAGTTTGATATAAGCCACCTAATACCACAGAAAATCTGCTACTAAAGAAAAAAGATGAGGCAGCAAATCATAATGAGATCGTTATTATGGGGGACTTCAATTTCCCACAGATAGACTGAGAAACTGAAAGCTGTATACCTCATAAAGAAAACAGGTTCTTTGGTCAATAACCAAAGACAATTAGTTTTCCCAACTGGTTCAGGACTCAACTAGAGGAATGGCCATACTGGACTTAGTACTAATCAATAGACCTGGGGACACCTGGGAGATACTGACCCTAAAATAATAACTTTTCAATTGTTATTCAAAATAGTGTTTCCTTGGGGAGGCACAAAAATACCAAACTTCCAAAAGGCAAAATTTTGACCAGCTACGAGAGGCCATTGGCCGCATTAACTGGAACAATGTATTCAAAAATAAAAATCCAACCACAAATTAGGATATTTTTAAAACCATCCTAAACTCTAATTGTGAGAGGTACATACAGTACCTTATATAAATAAAAGGGTAAGGAACAAAAAACAATGCGGATAAATAGAAATGTAAAGGAGGAAGCAATAAATGACAAAAGGAAAGCATTCAAATCATTAAGCAGGAGGGTAGCAAGGAAGCATTGAGAAAAATAGAATATTTAAAAGACAAATAAAAGCAGCGAAACTGGAGACCAAGAGATTCATTGCCAAAAAGAGTAAACTAACCCTAAAATGCTCTTCAATTACATAAATGGTTAAAAGTATAACTCTAAAGGTGTCAGCCCTTTACAGAATGATAAGGGGGAGTTGTAGAGTCCGATGAGGAGAAAGCAAAGTTATTAAATATTTTTTCTCCACTGTATTCACTGAGAAAAATAAACTGTCAGTTGAAATGCAGAGTGTAAAGTAAATTCCCCATTAAAAGTGCCCTGTCCGACCCAGGAAGAAGTACAGTGGCATCTTAAAAAGATTAAAATACACACATTTCCATAACCAGGTGGCATATTCCCCCCCGTATCCTAAGAGAATTAAGTAATGTCATAGGCAGACCCTTATTTCTGATATTTAAGGACTCTATACTGACGGGGAGTGTTCCACAGGATTGGTGCATAGCAAATGTGGTGCCAATATTCAAAAAGGGTCCAAAAACAGAGCCCAGAAACTATAGGCTGGTGAGTTTAAGATATGTCATGGGTAATCTGCCAATGGATGCCAAATATATTGACTTATCCAAAGCATTTGATATTGTGCCACATAAAAGGTTAGTATCTAAAATGAGAATGCTTGGACTGGGAGAAAATATCTGTATGTGAGTTGATGAGGGAGATATGAATATTAATATATCAATATTTCTATTAAATATTAAGAATTAATATTCAGAAATAATATTTATATTCTAATGTGAATATTAATATTTTCTATTAATAACTAGAGATGAGCGAGTAGTGAAATATTCGAAAGTTCGAAATTCGATTCGAATAGACCGCGAAATTCGACTATTCAACCGAATATCGAATCCCATTAAAGTCTATGGGAAAAAAATGCTCGCCACTTGGAAATCTCAATTCGACCACTTGGAGGTCACCAAGTCCACCCTGAAACCTCAGAAAAGGATGCCAACACTGCTGGAATGCAACTGGGACAGCAGGGGAAGCATGTCTGGGTGCATATAACGCGCCCAAGTCGCACTATTACGCCACTATCACAGCCTCTCAACAATACACTCCAAAGACAATGTAACCTCTCTGTAAAGTGAGACCATACAAGGAAACCTTCTTTCCTCTACATTGCCATGGACCCCAAGCCAAACTAGACAAAAAAGAAAATAAAATTCTGTACCCCTTAAAATCATGTTGCCTATGACAACCACAGATGGCATAGGCAAAGGGGAAAGCAAATAGACCCCACCCCTAATTGTCATTGTGTGTGTGTGTGTGAGATGTGGTCAGACATGTCTTCTTTAAAATGTAAAAACAACTCAAACACATGCAGAAGCCTTAAAATGCCCAAATTGTTGGCGCTTGAGATGTCAGTGACCCGACCTGGCCCAGTGTCATGTCTAGCAGGTAAAGCAGTGGGGATGTTGAGGGATGCGTAGGACTGCAAAAGGCAGGAAGAGGCCGTGGGCTGGCCAGAGGCTCATGGAAAATTTTGTGGAGGCCCAAGAGGTGAGACCTGTTAAAAATTTTGTTTAGGCCCAAGAGGTGAGACCTTGATAAAATTTTGTGGAGGCCCAAGAGGTGAGACCTTGATAAAATTTTGTGGAGGCCCAAGAGGTGAGACCTGTTAAAAATTTTGTGGAGGCCCAAGAGGTGAGACCTTGATAAAATTTGTGGAGGCCCAAGAGGTGAGACCTGTTAAAAATTTTGTGGAGGCCCAAGAGGTGAGACCTTGATAAAATTATGTGGAGGCCCAAGAGGTGAGACCTGTTAAAAATTTTGTGGAGGCCCAAGAGGTGAGACCTTGATAAAAATTTGTGGAGGCCCAAGAGGTGAGACCTTGATAAAATTTTGTGGAGGCCCAAGAGGTGAGACCTGTTAAAAATTTTGTGGAGGCCCAAGAGGTGAGACCTTGATAAAATTTTGTGGAGGCCCAAGAGGTGAGACCTTGATAAAATTTTGTGGAGGCCCAAGAGGTGAGACCTTGATAAAATTATGTGGAGGCCCAAGAGGTGAGACCTGTTAAAAATTTTGTGGAGGCCCAAGAGGTGAGACCTTGATAAAAATTTGTGGAGGCCCAAGAGGTGAGACCTTGATAAAATTTTGTGGAGGCCCAAGAGGTGAGACCTGTTAAAAATTTTGTAGAGGCCCAAGAGGTGAGACCTTGATAAAAATTTTGTGGAGGCCCAAGAGGTGAGACCTGTTAAAAATTTTGTGGAGGCCCAAGAGGTGAGACCTTGATAAAATTTTGTGGAGGCCCAAGAGGTGAGACCTTGATAAAATTTTGTGGAGGCCCAAGAGGTGAGACCTGATAAAATTATGTGGAGGCCCAAGAGGTGAGACCTGTTAAAAATTTTGTGGAGGCCCAAGAGGTGAGACCTTGATAAAAATTTGTGGAGGCCCAAGAGGTGAGACCTTGATAAAATTTTGTGGAGGCCCAAGAGGTGAGACCTGTTAAAAATTTGTGGAGGCCCAAGAGGTGAGACCTTGATAAAATTTTGTGGAGGCCCAAGAGGTGAGACCTTGATAAAATTTTGTGGAGGCCCAAGAGGTGAGACCTTGATAAAAATTATGTGGAGGCCCAAGAGGTGAGACCTCTTAAAAATTTTGTGGAGGCCCAAGAGTGAGACCTTGATAAAATTTGTGGAGGCCCAAGAGGTGAGACCTTGATAAAATTATGTGGAGGCCCAAGAGGTGAGACCTGTTAAAAATTTTGTGGAGGCCCAAGAGGTGAGACCTTGATAAAAATTTGTGGAGGCCCAAGAGGTGAGACCTTGATAAATTTTGTGGAGGCCCAAGAGGTGAGACCTGTTAAAAATTTTGTGGAGGCCCAAGAGGTGAGACCTTGATAAAATTTTGTGGAGGCCCAAGAGGTGAGACCTTGATAAAATTTTGTGGAGGCCCAAGAGGTGAGACCTCTTAAACATTTTGTGGAGGCCCAAGAGGTGAGACCTCTTAAAAATTTTGTGGAGGCCCAAGAGGTGAGACCTTGATAAAATTTTGTGGAGGCCCAAGAGGTGAGACCTTGATAAAATTATGTGGAGGCCCAAGAGGTGAGACCTGTTAAAAATTTTGTGGAGGCCCAAGAGGTGAGACCTTGATAAAAATTTGTGAAGGCCCAAGAGGTGAGACCTTGATAAAATTTTGTGGAGGCCCAAGAGGTGAGACCTGTTAAAAATTTTGTGGAGGCCCAAGAGGTGAGACCTTGATAAAATTTTGTGGAGGCCCAAGAGGTGAGACCTTGATAAAATTTTGTGGAGGCCCAAGAGGTGAGACCTTGATAAAATTTTGTGGAGGCCCAAGAGGTGAGACCTCTTAAACATTTTGTGGAGGCCCAAGAGGTGAGACCTCTTAAAAATTTTGTGGAGGCCCAAGAGGTGAGACCTTGATAAAATTTTGTGGAGGCCCAAGAGGTGAGACCTCTTAAACATTTTGTGGAGGCCCAAGAGGTGAGACCTCTTAAAAATTTTGTGGAGGCCCAAGAGGTGAGACCTTGATAAAATTTTGTGGAGGCCCAAGAGGTGAGACCTCTTAAACATTTTGTGGGCCAAGGGGCCCTAAATGGGCAAGGGTGAGACCTCTTAAACATTTTGTGGAGGCCCAAGAGGTGAGACCTCTTAAACATTTTGTGGAGGCCCAAGAGGTGAGACCTCTTAAACATTTTGTGGAGGCCCAAGAGGTGAGACCTCTTAAACATTTTGTGGAGGCCCAAGAGGTGAGACCTCTTAAACATTTTGTGGAGGCCCAAGAGGTGAGACCTCTTAAAAATTATGTGGAGGCCCAAGAGGTGAGACCTCTTTAAACATTTTGTGGCAGGCCCAAGAGGTGAGACCTGTTAAACATTTTGTGGAGGCCCAAGAGGTGAGACCTGTTAAACATTTTGTGGAGGCCCAAGAGGTGAGACCTGTTAAACATTTTGTGGAGGCCCAAGAGGTGAGACCTCTTAAAAATATGTGGAGGCCCAAGAGGTGAGACCTATTAAACATTTTGTGGAGGCCCAAGAGGTGAGACCTCTTAAAAATTATGTGGAGGCCCAAGAGGTGAGACGTGTTAAAAATTATGTGGAGGCCCAAGAGGTGAGACCTCTTAAACATTTTGTGCAGGCCCAAGAGGTGAGACCTCTTAAAAATTATGTGGAGGCCCAAGAGGTGACACCTCTTAAACATTTTGTGGAGGCCCAAGAGGTGAGCCATAAATATATAAATTTTTCTTATTTACGGAGCAATTCTACGGCGGTTAAGGAGGAGGAGGAGGAGGTGGAGGAGGAAATGGCACTTCATACAGATGGCACTTCACTTTTGGCTGCTTTCCACTGTTGGAGAAGCAAAGTCCGGGTCAATCCACTTGCTGTTCATTTTGATTAGCGTCAGCCTGTCGGCACTGTCGGTTGACAGGCGGCTGCGCTTATCGGTTATAATGCCCCCGGCTGCGCTGAACACCCTTTCTGATAGCACGCTGGCGGCAGGGCAGGCAAGCACCTCCAAGGCGTACAGGACAGTTCCAGCCACGTGTCCAACTTGGAGACCCAGTAAGTGTAGGGACGCCGAGGGATCGGGGAGGACAGGGTTACGGTCTGCCAGGTACTCCCGCAACATC